>JAVJIF010011594.1:0-40930 GCA_038442645.1 Agave tequilana
CGGCGGCTCAGGTGAACCGATGGCATTAGCATTTGAGCCGCTGACGTCCTGTGGAACAACTTGGGTTGGGTCTGTTTGGCGGATCGCGACCCGGATCAAACTCGGTTATGCCTAATCGGGTTGCAAGCGGGTTTGAAAATTTCAACCCATGATCTGTTTGCAGTACTTTTTCGATCTCAGGCTAGGGTTCAGAGGTGGGCCTGATGCCGGTGGAGGCTTGACGCTGGCGGCGGCGATGGAGGAGATGCATCAGAGGCTGATGTCGACGAGGAGGAAGGAGGATCTGGACAGCGGTGAATGGCTCGTTGAGATATCGGGTTTGTTGTGGTGGCGTGAGGTGGCGGCGGTAGGCTCCTGAGGTCAAAAAAGGTGGAGAGTTTTAAGGTGGATCTGAGCTGTGGAGATGAGTAAAAGTACACTAGAGGGAGTGAATAGGTGGTGCTAATCTAATGGTCAATAATGCGAAAATGCAACAATTAATAAAATGAATGATGCAAACGGTCAACTCAAATCAAGAAGTGAAGCCGGATTCTCTATGAAGGGCTCTAGAACTTCGCCTTTATATTCCTCTAGATAATGAGTTGAGGTGCTCAATTGCCTTCTTGATTTAGAGAGTGAAAACCGACAAGTATGAATGATACTAGATATGAATAACAAGTGAAATAAAAGGTAAGACACAAGTGCAAGCAATTGAAATAGAGTAAGAGAAAGAGAGAGAGCAATCACAAACACAAGAAATTTGTTTCGAGGTTCGAACACCAAGCTCTACATCCCCACCTTCATCGCGTGAATGATTTCACTATCCACTAAGGATCTTTCACAAAGGTGCCTCCATAAAGAAACTACAATGGTATACACAAGACCGGAGTACATAACTCCAACTCTCAATTCTCTACACAAGAGGTAACATAAAACTAGTGAGGTTTATAAGCTCTTGGTGACCATAAAGATCATAATCTCTTTTACAACTTCCTATTGTATTTGATGTGAGATGACGCCCAAGAAGTTTGTGAAAGAGAAAATCAGTGAAATGAATCAATTTAGAGCTAAAAACTTGCAGAAATTGATTTTGAAATGAGAGCACTTGAAGAAAGAAAACTTAAATTTTTCTCTTGAATAAACTTGATTTTTCAAATATTTTTCAAAAATAATTGTTAGTAATCCTCTACAAATGAACCCTATATATAGGAAAATGATAAAACACTGTTAGAAGAGCATATCAGGTTATTAGGAGAGCGATTAGACCCAAAAAGAGCAAATATATGTTGGGACAAAAAGTCAAAGAAACAGATTTTTGAAAATAGTCGTTAATGTAGTTATGACAGAACATCAGTTGACCGGCCAGTCGACCGGTAGTTCAAATAGTTTAAACTATTCGTTGAAGTCAGTCGGTTGACCGCCCGGTCAATCATCTCAACCGAGACCAAGCTAGTGCCAGTCGGTTGCCCGACAAACGTGCACGGCATGCACAGGCTAAGGCCATAAATGGCCCTGAGGTTCGGTCGACTGACCTAGCCTAAAAACATATTTTTGGGTAAAATTTAAATTTAAACTTATTTTTAAAATTTTATAATAGTTAGAAAAATGTTTTGGCAATACATAGGCTTTGGGATACATGATAGAAATAGGATATATAAATTTGAAAAAAACATAGGACATATATCAAATACCAAACCTTGTAAAATACTAAAATGAGAAAAACTAGATAAAAACTCGTATTTTGAAAACTTGTATTTGTGTGCGTGACTTTTTGAGCGTCAATTCTACACACTATACTTTAAACATATTATTTTCTTACATAGGTTCTACATGTCTTCAAGCAATCTTCTAGTGGGCTTCTCCAAAGAGTCAATCTTGATTGTCCTAATTTGGATCACATCCTTAAGTGAGTATGAGACTTCAATACCTTTCTTTTGAGGAAGAAACACTTTGAATCCTCTTGAACCCTGAAAAATATTTAAACGCTTGAACTTGATTATGTACTAAATAACTACATAAGTTTTGTTATCATCAAACAAGAAACCGATGATTGCAACCTTGGGCTAACATGGGGAGACAAGAGGTTGATTTTGATGTTTGATGGAGATGGGTTCAAAAGAGGTTGATGTTTGATGGAGATGTTCAAAGGAGGTTGATGCTTGATGAGATGGGGATACGAGACAAGGGAGGGGAAAGAACATTGCGGAGAAGTTTTGATGGAGTTGTTGATGAAGGAGATGACGATGATGAAGAGAGCTAGTGGCGATGGGTTGCAGAGGCGGCGGTTGATCTGTGAGACGAGGCGGGAGAGGGTGGCAGTGGGAAGATGGGGAGGGAAATGGCAGTGATTTGGTGGTCGTAGGGTGTGACGTAGACGAGGGGAAGGAGGTGGGGAGTTTGCGGAAGGAGATGAACAGTGGACGATGAGGGTGAATGAACATTATTTTTTTTTCAGGGATTTTTCTTTTTGCTACAATTTTTTTTTGGACATAGATCTAGGGATATATATCTAGGGTTTTGGAGAAGGGAGAAGATTTGAAGGGGATGAGGACCAATCTGATACCAAATTGATGTAAAACAGAAGGATCACAATCACCTTCAATCTGAGAAAAGAAAAACTAGCGTGTTAAATTGAAGTAATAGAAACAAAAATTAGGATTTAAAAAAGGAAAGAAGAAAAGGATAAATTTGGTTTTCACACCTCTTACACCACGAGCTTCACACCCGTTACGCCACGAACATCACACCCCAATCTCCATAACTCTCATAGCTCAAGAACTATAAACTGAAAAAATTATTTATTCATTATCTACTGAATAAAAAGTACTGTGGTCTATTTGTAGGCTTTACAAAATGACACTACTTGGATATAACCGACGTGGTATTAAAATACTATAAAAGTAACAACTATACTTAAAAATGAACTAAGGCAATAGAAATCAACTAGCGCTTGTGTGATGTCTCCATCACGAATGCATGTAAGTGGAAAAATGAATACCTTTTGTTTCCCACATGTAGTGTTGACTTTGTTGTAAACTATCAGTAAGTAGGAGTACAACAAAATTCTAAAATATAAGTGAAAAATACAAATGCTAAACCTTTTTGGTAGAGGAGAGGGGTTGAATAGGGTTCAGCCCACGAATTGAAATGTTCCCACTTTTGATGTGATCTACAACAACATAACATGAATGCAACAACATTGACCAGATTAAAATTTTGAAATCTCAGCATCGGTTTCACTATCGGTCGAAGGTTATAGTATCATTATCACCAATATAGGAAGCTTCATATCAATCGCATCTGGATCTTCTTAAATTAGTAAAAATTATTTTAAAATTAGTAAGATAGTATGCAACAGTTTGACATGTTTTTTTTTGGAAATACTTGATGGAGGTTTGATCATTTTCAACAAAATATTGTATAACACAGTGGTTGCTTCATCACTAGTATCTAAAATTGTATAAAATTTCCGTCAAAAAATTTGTTGTAGTTCTCGGTTCATAAATATCTCTGTCAAATCTAATTTAATAAGTTTGAATTAAAAAATATATATTCAACTTAGTTTAAAAAATTCGGCAAAAAAAATAAATGAATTTTAGTTTTTTTTTAATTTTCTAAACTTTTTTTTTGTAAAACTAGTTTAAATTTGTTCTTTTCAATTATTTCACTGTCTTTACTGTGTTTTATATCATAACCTCAACAACAAATCTTGTAATTTTTCTGTCAAATATGCTAAGTTTTTTTCGATTCATTTAACCAAGCTTAAACAATACGGTTTACTTTCATGACGATATTTCAGTCTTTATGAAATTATTAGACTTAGCTTTGGAACTTGTTAATGTAGGTTCAAAATGTTGTCCTAATCTGGCTAGATTTAGATCTCGCCTCTAGGTTTCAAGCTCGACAAAGCTCACAGATCTCTCAATTGGTCACAGTGCTCTTTACTATGGATGTCGATAATCACTATGGTCGACCCCGAACCCAAAATATTTGGAGTGTTAAATTCACCGTGGGCTGTGGCCATGTGCCTTAACTAGAAAGGCCCCACCCTGCCTCTAACCGCTTCAAGCTGACCTTGGGATTGTTAAAAGTTTTGGAAACAAAAACAACAATATATTCTTCCTAAGAGAGTAAGAAAGTTTGTAACTTGTAAGTTATGATAGCATCTCAAGTCTCAACATATAATTTCTTACCTAATTAAGCTGCTATAGTTGACTAGTTGGCAGCTTAGCAGAATTTAAAGGTGTTGCAATAGAATTTTTTTTTTTTTCTGTCCCTACTCCCTAGTTGTTTCAGACTAATCATCAATTCCAACAGCTATTTGCTTGTCCATGTTAAAAGAATAGCCTGTGTTAGTTTGTTCCCATTTTCTTTATTGTCTTTTTGCTTGCATTCTTTAGTTGCTACACCAATGAGCACAACTCTTTTTTTTCTCCACTTAGCAGGATTGTAGCAAAACATATGTCCATCTTACACATCTTTCTTTTGAGTTATTATGCCTGATCTTGTATGTATACAAACTGTCTTTCAAATTTAGAAGGGTAGATTTGGAAAAGAGAACGTGTCTATCATTCTCTATTCCTTTACCATTGTTTAAGAATTATAGCCTATGAAACACGGACATTGATACGAGGCATGAGTACGACATGGTGCGGACATGACACAATGGTACGACTAATTTTCAAGAGGTAGGACGAGTACTTCGTGTGGATGCAACAATTTTTTTTGTGCATGTATATACACCTTGCATTAATACTAATACTGGATGCAAATACTAACATGATACGTCTGAGGATACATTAGAGTCGACAATAGTAACTTATCTTGTAACATTTCAAATAGATTTCATCATTTAATCCGTGTCCTATTTTATCATTTCATCCCACATCTGTGTGCATGCATGCAGAGAAACAGATAGAATAACAAGTAGATTTTATCATTTAATCCCACATTCTATTTGGTCCAGCTGTCAAATTCTGATTTGTTTCCTTCGATATATTCGATGGAAGTTATCACTTCCCTTTATGGATCACTTGCGTGAGGGAATCATAACATTAATGTTTATACATGTTCATTAAAATTATTTACAGTATTTTGTTGTGTCTAATGTTGACCTTTTTCGCTGTTTCGTTGAGGGGAAAATAAGAGAACTATTTTTTTTGTTTGAAAAGAGAGGTTATATTTTGTATCTTTTTTGTGGAAGCCCCTTTCCATGGATTTGCTTTCTGGTTTGATGTTGAGTTCAATGGACCTGCAAAATTGTCCTCCAACAAGCGTGTGAACGACTTGTATTCACATGACCCTAGCCAGACAAAGAAGAAAGGTAAAAATGATGAGGTAATTGTGCTGTCAACTGCACTGAGGATCCTCCAACACATTGGCAGCAGGTACTCAAATTCTCTTCTGTGCCACTTGTTGTCCTCCACTTTCATTACAAAGGTTTCAAAAATCAGTTACCCTTCCATTTCTTACATCACATCAACGATTGAATCGTGTGCAGACCCTGCTCTACTTCTATGATCCAATAGACGTACAGCAAGATCAAGTTATAGAGGGTTCTATCACTCTGTCCCAGAGCCAGGAGAACCCACGGTTCTTGAACATTCATCTGGAGTGCTCGTAAGTTGCATTATTTTTTAAACCTTGAATCCCTCAACACTGTTTTTTTTTCCTTCCAGTAATCTCACTTGCTTTTCTCGTTTTGGGTTCCCTCATGCAGTTCCGGAGGTCGTTCTTTTGTCAAAGAGTCGGTTATGCGATAAACTTCACTTGGGGGCCGCTTAAAGGACATCTTTTTATTGTTTATCATGCCTGGGATTTTCTCTGGAGGGCTTGGACAAAGCTGACTAATCTTATTGAGGACTAATTGATGACTATTGTTACACCATTCATTCCAGTACATGGGTGAAGGGAGATTACCCTCGATTTCGAAGTTGATCATTCAGCAGAGTGTTGCAGCCGGCTTCAGTCAGTCATTTAGTAACACAGCTGGGGGTATCTCATAATCTGTGGCATGTGAGATCATTTTCTTTTGAGTGTTGTAATTTATGCGGATTTCTAGAGCAAGCCATTTATTCCTTTTGGAAATAGTAGTGTTTTTGTTTGCATCCTAATACTGAGCTGTAAACATGGCTGCTGCTGCTTAGATCAATCATTATTGAACCGACATTCTAATGGTATTTGTTTAAAAAGGACTTCTATGCTTCCATGATATTCCACTGTTAGATCTTTTAGTTTGATTTCTCTCTTAGTTTGATTTTGGAGATATCTGTATTTTGGTCAAATTTGATCAGTCTCTCTGTCAAAAAACGGTATTTGAAGTGAACATTTGAATCTTCTGTGGCAATTCTACATGACTATTCAATGTATCGATCTCTTCAACCTGCTTGCGGATTTTATGTTGTGAACATGTTTCCATCATCAGCTATTTTCTTGCTGGCCGTAGGATGATCATGTAGCAGATCCACTTGTTCTTCTAACTCTGCTATTCACAAATTGACTGTCGATTTTTTGTTGTTCAGCAGCTGATTATTGAAGAGTTACATACCCACTTGAAGAGAACAACTAGATGCTTTCTTGTTTTTGACCAAATATATTTGTAATTATTAACTAATTATCCAAATTATGGGGCTTTATTAACATATTATTCCCTATAACATCTGAGAGGTAATGAAGCAATATTTCTAACCAGCGGGTTGGCCCGTTGGTAATATCCCTTTCAGAGGGAGGTTTCAAGTCTGATCCTCATAGTTGTCGAATTGGGGGATTTAATTTGGGTAATTGGTGGTGGATGTGTGTCTCTAGGCGGGAGGGGTGTCCTCCATCCCGTTTCTCAAAAAAACTGAAGCAATGTTTTCTT
This sequence comes from Agave tequilana, assembly GCA_038442645.1. Classification (NCBI taxonomy): domain Eukaryota; kingdom Viridiplantae; phylum Streptophyta; class Magnoliopsida; order Asparagales; family Asparagaceae; genus Agave; species Agave tequilana. Next base: position 6,839 of record JAVJIF010011594.1, read on the forward strand.
TGTTTCTCTGTTGCATTCTTAATCTCTCAAAATGTGTCTTTTATAGTTAAGCTAATATGCCAATTGAAGTTTAGCTAGGATTCTTGGGTGCCAATGGGCTAATTTGTTTGAATATTTTTCAAAGTTGAAGATCCAGGTTTAGTAGGATATTTTCCCTTTTGATTAGGGTGCTCAAATAGGCTCTTTGGCAACCCCGGTCTACTGAGCATAGGGTAAAAAAAATATTTGTTCGCCCGGAATTGTCAACCCCGACGAACCAAAAACATTTCATGCCAGCGGTATCGTCACGCTAGCAGGCCGAACCGATGTGGCGCTGACATGCCGTGTCAGAAATTGATTTCTGGAAATATTTCTTGGGAAAGTCGATTTTTAGAATTTTTTTAAAAATTGCCCTTAAAATATTCATCAAAGTCCATCATCCTTTATCCCCTGGAAAAGCTTGACACACCACCACAATTTACCAACACTCAGAAGCTCTCAATAATGACCTCTAAGAGCTCCAAAAAGCACTCCCCAAGGCCTCTCTTTGTGTTCTCCTCCTTGAAGGCTTGAACATAAAGGAAAGGGGAAGGTCTTGTATATCCCCTCTAATGATCTCTTTCCCAGAAACCAGTGCCCTTGATCCTTTGCTTTGAAGGGTAGATTCCTCTCTTTGTTGTTTAAGTGCCCCAGTGATGATGGCTTTTAGCTACTGAAACTTGTAACCAAAAAGAAAAGAGAAGAAGGTCCACTTGAGTTCTGATCAAATACCAACAAGCTAGCTTCAGGTCTGTTCACCACATCACATGCTCCTTAGGTCCTCTCCTCATCACTGTACAATTTGTGACGCAGAATTTTGTGGGACTGATGAAATCTCATTTCAGATTAAATGTTTTATTTAGTGAATATTAACATATATATTGTTGGAAATATATTGAAGTCTAATTTTCAATGGATCTTGTTTTGTCACATTTGGATATCTGTAACAAAAGTTAAAGGAAATACACTGGTTTGAGGTCCACACTGAGTTTTTAAAACTTGTGTGTTCCCTTGAAATTGTGTGTTCTTAAGAAAATATTGAATTTGTTTATTTGTTTTGAAATTGCATTCTTGGGCTTGTGTACTTTCAGTGTTTATTAGGAATACATGAACTTGTATTTTTACTAGTGGCTTGTGAACTTGGCATGTGCTTAATATACATACACAAACTTATGTATCTACCACAACCTAGGGTTGTCATCATAAATATATGAGTTTGTTCATATATTAGAAAGCGATAATCTTGTGTCATTATTAAAAGTCTATGGACCATGTATATTTATTAGCAAGTTGATATCTTTGTCGAACTAGTAATAATTATGAACTTTATGCATCTACTAGCAATAAGAACTTTTTTAGTTGATTAGCAACTTGTAGAGTTAAAGAAGCAATCAATAGAATTTATCGACTTTGTGTAGATAATGGAAAGACATGAACATGTGGATTATTAATCCACTGTAAAGGGGGTAAAAGTGGATGTAGCAAGACTCATATGAAAATACATCAAAAATTGGGAACCTAGTGCATCTCCATGAATTTTTTTCAGAAAACCAAAAACTTGGGAAACTAATAGAAAGTCATGAGAGTAGAGACTCATAATAAAGTCATGAACTAATGGGCTTTTAGTCTCTTAACTTGTCTCTTAAGTTGAAACTGAGCATATTAGAAGGCTATATGAACTCATACCCTCATGGAAAACTATCGCGGGTGTTCTTATGTGATTTGCTTAGTTAGAAAGTAATGAGCATACATAAAAAAAAACTATGTAATTTGGGATTATTGGAGAGCCTTTTGTGTGTGTGTAACAAAATCATGTGGATTTGTTAGTGAGATATGAGTTTGCCAGCTCATTAAAGAAGTCGAGCTTCTCATTCTTGACAAGGTTATGTGTTAGTAAATATGGATGGTGAACTTATAAGATTCTCAAGAAAATTATGAGCTAGTAGATTTTATATGGAGTTAATTATTTATAAGACTTACATATTGAGTTAAGCTAGACCTTTGGCTAACTAAGCTGTAAATAACAATGAAAAATTCACTATGCAATAATGATAGTCAAGAGAATTAATGTGGCATGACATAATGTGGTAACTATTTGGAATTCGACATATGTAGCAGTGTGACTTTTATGTATGTTAAGATATGGTGTATATATATATTTCTATACAGAAGATAAGTGATGATTACCTATGCGACGGATTAATTTATAATCTATCTCTGTAAGAGATTTAGAGAGCAATAGTTTTGCTTGTATGATGGTTTTATGAGAAACAGTTCCTCAATTTATTAGTAATATCACTATAATTCATACGCATATTACATGAGATCACTTGCATGGAAGCAGATGTTTTTGTTTATTCCTAACATTATTGGTATCTCTTGCTAGACTATTACGCTCACCACGCATGTGTGCTACAACCTTGCAAGTAACATGATCAAGATTAAGGCAAAACAAGGGAAAGAAGATTGAAGCATTGAGCTGAGTCCTCGTTGGCAGAATGGACCCAAATGTGATGCCACAATTACTCTTGAAAATCACTTGAGAGTATAATGTGTATCAGAATTGTACTAATATATGTAAGAACTCATTATAAATAAAGAAATATTACATGCTTAATTCTTTTTACTCATGTGAAGACATTCTGTGGACATGTTATTAGTGGAAATCTTAGTAAGTTTTGATATTATGATTTAGGTTAAGATCTCGAACAACGTGGTAAAAGAAATTGATTGTTCGGGTGTTACAATGTGGATTACAACTTAAAATAAAATAAATTAAAAAGCATCAAGACCAAATAAAAAGTTTGTTGTCTGATGCAGAAAGAGAACCAATGCAACAGGCCAATTTTGAGTCTCAGTTGTCAACAACTAACATCAACTGTCGACAGCCCAATTTTATTGTCAACAGAGAGCCTTCGATAGAGATTTCCTGAGAGTATAGCCATCACAGTCCTGTTGACAGGCCTATTCAGTTGTCAACACGTCTGCTGTGTGACAGGGTTTCAGACTTTGTTTAGGATTCAATTTTGGTTCAAATTTGAATTTCAATTGATTTCATCTTTCAATATTTTGAATTTAGATTTCCTACATAGATTAGGACTCTTTTAATTCTTTTTGTTTTCGTTTAGAAATAGGTTATAGTTTCAAGTAAGAGTAGTATTCTTTGTAAGCCTATATAAATGCCCTTTTATCCTTTATTTTGTATTCATCTTTCATCCAACTTTAATTAATACAATGGAGTTTTTTACTCCGATTACCGTGGATTCGAGTTGTTTTTTCTTTGGCTCGTGGATTCGGGTCGCTTGCTCGTGGATTCGAGTGGTTATCCCCTACCTGAAGGTTTTTTCAGGTTCATCAATGCTAGTACAATATCTAGCTTGCGTCGCTCGTCTTCTTCGCTTCCCTGTCCGCATCAATTGGTATCAGAGCTTTGACAACTTTTTGACGATGATAGAAGATGACAATGGACTTCAAGGCCTTTCTACAAAGATTGGAATTGCTGGAAGGAGAGACAAGATCATCAAATCTACATTGGATCACTTGGAGCAAGTGATCGAAAGGATGTCTCTCAAGATTGATAATCGAAATTTGGTTGATGGTACGTACAGAAGTGGACATGATCGTCAATCATATTAACCACCACTACATCGACCACTACCACATCACCACCACCACATCGGTCAATGGACTTCAAGGTCTTTCTACAAAGATTGGAATTGCTGGAAGGAGAGACAACATCATCAAATCTACAATGGATCACTTGGACCAAACGATCGAAAGGATGTCTCTCAAGATTAATAATCAAAGTTTGGTTGATGGTATGATCTTCATCACATTAACCACCACTACATCGACCGCCACCACATCAACCACCACCACATCGTCACCATCACATCATCCACCACGAAGGTATTCTCTGCAACATTCTGGTATTCTCTGCAACTTCCTAACTTTAGTGAATTTTTCTATGAGGAGGAATTGTGACGTCCCAACTATCAATACAATGATGATTATGAAGAGAGGGTGTTTTATGATAGGCAAAGGAGGTTCGTTAATCTTAACCCTAGTAGAAGTAGATTTTCGAACCCTAATAGGAGAGACATGTTTTCTATTCTATTCATTCTTTTGATGGGAGTCTTGACGTTGAGTCAATCTTACTTGGATCGATAAAATTGATGTGTTGTTTGATATGGAGTATATTCTATTAGATGATCAAATCAAATTTGTGACCTACAAGCTTAAAGGAAGGGCAGTAACATGTTTGAATCAATTTTAAAACATCCATATGTACCAAGACAAACCACCTATAAGAAGTTGGAGGCGGATGAGAAGACTTTTACAAGCCTGTAGTCTTACTTTAGAGGAAGAGAGACAGAGAATCTATCGATCTTTCATGAGGTCTCATCAGTCAAATAAGACAGCGGAGCAACATCAGCAACAACTGGTTGAAGAACAGTCATCCAAGAATGATTTATCAAACATTCAAGTGACTATCAGCCAAGCACAGTCTCCGATAAAGTTATGAAGCCTATGCCACTTATTCCTAATCCGAAAGAAGAGAAGCCAGATTTTGTACCCATATGCAATCAAGGTGAATTCTTCATGGAGCTAAAGGAAGTAGAGTAGGCATTGCTTTAAAAGAGGTCTCTATAACTGCTGAAATTCCCGAGGAGATCGACAAATCACTGGATGAGTGCAAAGAAGTTGGGCACGACAAGAAGTATTACCATCATGGAAGATATCCCGCATCATGGTATATTTATTCTTCATAGTTTTAAAGATCTTTTCTGCGAAAGAAGAGTGCCAAGGATGACATTTTTAAATTTTTCGAGTTCATATCACTTATTATCAGCACGTGTGTGCAACATGTTCTGCAAGGTCTGGCAAATCTTATCTCCACTCGTACTTTGGAAGATCTTCTTCATGGAAGCAAGTCATTGAATTATGGAGCATTGTGTATGTGTATGGCTGGATGATGGAGGAGCACCAACCAATTGGCATTAATTATCAATCGGTCCAAGATGATAATTACAATGAAGATTCGATGATGCAATACTACATGGAGTTTAATGAAGATTGTCGAGACGCATCAAAATTTTGGGATCACACTTTCCCTCAAGCAGAGTTTGCATGCAACAGCATGGTTCATGATTCAACAAGATTTCTCATACGCTAAAGGAAATAGATTTTGTAGAGAAATCTAATAAGAAGTATAAGACAATAACTGATAAAAATAGACGAGAGGAATTCTTTGAGGAAGAAAATATGAAGATAGTATATTTAGGGAGAGAATATCAACTGAAAGAGTCCCTACCATGTAGCTATATTCAAATTAGAACTCGAAGACGAGTTCTTTTGAAGAGAAAGGAACGGATGTAGGAAGAGAACCAAGGTATCAGACTAATTTTGAGCCTCAGTTGTTAACATTCCAATTTTGTTGTCAACAGTAAACCTTCGACAGGAATTTTCTGAGAGTGAAGCCACTACAGTCCTGTCGACAGATCTATTCAGCTGTCGACAAGCCTGTTGTGTGACAGGGTTTCAGAATTATTTAGGATTCAGTTTTGATCCAAATTTGAATTCCAATTGATTTCATCTTTTGTAATTTTGAATTTAGATTTCATAGATAAATTAGGACTCTATTAATTCTTTTTATTTTCTTTTAGAAATAGGTTACAGTTTCCAAGCAAGAGTAGCATTCTTTGTAAGTTTATATGAAGGCCCTTGTATCCTTAATTTTATATTCATCTTTCATCCAACTTTGATTAATACTATCGAGTTTTTACTCTCCAATTACTCGTAGATTCGAGTTGTTTTTTCTTTGGCTCGTGTATTCGAGGAGCTTGCTCATGAATTTGAGTGATTATCCCCTAACTGAAGGCTTCTTTAGGATTCGTCAGTGCTAATACGATATCTAGCCCCCATCGCTTGTCTTCTTCGCTTCCCCGTCCACATCCTTATCTCTGTTAGTAAATTCGCGCTTTTGCAGCATTATATTTCTTTAACCAAACTCATCATATTCAACCTAAATCATGTGCGGAGAGAGGGTAAAATCTTGTTGATAGAGTTTTTTAAACTTTGTTGAAGGTTAGCCAAAGAACGATGCAATCAATGGTGTCAAATACGAGTGCGTATTAGTCATATCAATGGTGCATTGCACAAGAGGAACATGACCTAGTCGACTAGGTTAGTCGACTAATGATACAAATAGAGAGTTAAAAAATCTGTTTCATTGTAGATTAGTCGACTAGGCCAAATTCCTAGTTGACTAATATGAGTTATTAGTTGACTAGGTATTTCCTAATCGATTAATGTAGCTGCAGCGATCAGTTTTCGAATCTGATTCTAAATTCGTTTCTGATTCAAATTAGATATTTTTGGTTTTTTTTTCTTCATAGTTTCTTTGCCTATATAAAAAAAGGTATTGTCCCCAATGCCTATAAGATGTAATTAATTGATTCAATAAGAACTATCTCCCCATTGCCCTGAGGACGTAGGCAAATTGCCGAACCTCGTTAAATCTTGTGTTCTCTCTTTCTTTTCTTTGTTTACTTGTTCGTATTATTGATGACTATTCTCTGGAGCCCATCTTCTCTATTGATTGGATTCCCAACAAGTGATATCAAAGCTTTTCGGGTTCGACGGAGAGTTTTTTCCGTCCGGGTGGAACAAATCAATTTGGAGACTGTCTATAGTTTCGTTCGGAGATAACAATCTGATCTTTGCTATTTGCATTTGTTTTCACTCCGCGTTGTGTTAAAGAATCTATTGAGAAGATGATCGGAGAAAGACAATCCATAGTGAAATCCTTGAACCCACATCCGATAAAGATCGATGTGGTAAAGTTTGATAGCACGAACAATTTTTAGATTTGGAGGTGTGAGGTGATTGATGCATTGACGGCATCAAACCATGAAAATACTTTACGATTGAAAGAAAAGTCGGAGGAGACTTCTGAAAAAAATTGGGAGAAGATGAATAGGATGGTGTGTGGTCTTATAAGGTCTTGTTTGATACAAGACATCAAGTATCATGTGTTATATGAGACGTTTGCAATAAAGATGTGGGAAATTCTCGAGAAGAAATATCTGATAAAGAGTATTGAGTCTCGACTGCTTCTAAAGAGGAGGCTTTATCGGTTTCAATTGAAGAAGGGACTCTTTATTGCTAAACACATGAACAACTGCACAAAGCTTCTTACAGATTTCGCTAATATGGATGTAGATATCGAAAAAGAGGATAAGGCGTTAATTCTTTTGAATTCTCTTCCTGATGAAGAGTAGAAGACCTTTGTCCTCACCTTAATTAATGGGAACCAATCACTTAATTATAATGATGTGTCAGCTGCTCTTGTAAATTATGAAGTGAGAAGGAAGAATAAGCAATTTTTTTCCAGTAGTATATCAGCAGAGGCATTAATGGTAAGAGGCAGGGGTTACAATCAGAAGTACAAAGGCGTTCGCGGGAGATCAAAGTCCAGCCAGGATTCAAAGAACTGAAGAAGAACCAGTATACCTTATGCAAAAGCTAAGGCACTGAAAGGTTGATTGTCCAAGGATCAAGGATAAGAATAAGGGAAAGAGTCAAAGACCGAAGTAAATTTTACACAAGTGATCAAAACCCAATCGGGTTGTACTTCACAGGTAGATGCATATGACTCAGACTCATCTGTATTTTCATTCTCAGTCACTCTTCTACCATAGCTTACTCAGGTCATTCTGAGTGGATGATCGATACAAGAGCTACTTATCATGTATGTCTCAACAAGGATAGGTTTTCTAGTTTTGAGAAACTAGATGAATGTTCCGTGGTCATGGGTGATCACCGTCCATGTCATATAGAAGGGATAAGTACTGTTTTGGTCAAGATGTTTGATAGGATGGTGCGAGAAGTAAAGAATGTGTGGTATGTACCTCAACTGAAAAAAAAATCTTATCTTTGTTGGTGTCTTGAAAGCATTGGGTCTTGAAGTATCTATTAGAGATGGAGTTCTCAAAATGATTAAAGGCTCGATGGTTATTTTGAGGGCGTCCGACGCAATAACCTTTACTACTTGAAGGGTAGTATGGTTACAGGGCAAGTGACGACTTCTACAAAATCAGATAATGATTGCACCCAATTCTGACATATGAGGCTCGGACATACAGGAGAAAAGTCTTTGCAAGCTCTTGCAAAGTAAGGTTTATTGAAAGGTTCCAGTAACTGCAAATTAGAATTTTATGAACAATGCATCATCGGAAGACCCAGGTGAGATTTGACACCGCAACTTATTGCACCGAGGGAATTCTGGATTATTTTCACACAAATGTCTGGGGACCTACCAAGACGATATCTATTAGAGGTAACCATTACTTTGTGCCTTTTATAGATGATTACTCTAGGCGATGTTGGGTATATACCATGAACCACAAAGGGGAGTGAAAGAAGAACATGGAGAAGAATACAGGAAGAAAGATTAAGGTACTCCGTTCAGACAACAGAGAAGAGTATACAAGTAATCCTTTCTTGCAGCTATGTCGTGATGAGGGCATAGAAAGACACTTCACAGTAAGAGAAACACCGCAATAAAACGGAGTGGCTGAAAAGATGGACAAGACTTTACTAGAGAAGGTTCATTGCATGTTACCCAACGCCGACATATCAAAATCTTTTTGGGATGAGGCATTAGCGTATTCTTACCATCTCGTTAACAGGTTGCCTTTGTCTGCAATAGGAGGTAAAACTCCTCTAAAGGTTTGGTCAGAAAAAGTTGCTGAGGATTATGATTCGCTATGAATATTTGGGTGTCTGGCCTACTATTATGTCAAGGAAGACAAGTTGAACCCAAGGGCGAGAAAAGGTGTGTTCGTAAGATTCAAGAAAGGAGTAAAAGGCTATAAAATTTGGGATCCTAAGGACAGAAAATTTATCTTGAGCAGAGATGTCACGTTTGATGAGGCTTCAATGGTGAAGCCTACAAACTCTCAGCAGGTGGGTCAGACGACCAATAGGATATTGCAGCAGGTAGAGAGTGATGCTATTTCACCGTCTCTAGAAAGATCAGTATCATTTGAGGTCACACCCTCGGCGACACAGGGAGATGATCGGGTAGCAGAACAGGATACTGATAATGATGAGAATCAAGGACAGGCTATGGATAATGTACAAGAATCCAATTGCATTTGAAAGAACTCAAAGTAATCTACGTAAACCGAGTTGGCTCACTACTAATATGATCATGGCCTATGCTCTCCCAGTCGTTGAAAAGGCAATCCTGTCTACTTACAGGGAAGCAGAAATCAGTTCGGAGTCTAAGATGTGGAAGGATGCCATGATGGAAGAGATGGGTTCTCTACACAAGAATGACACTTGAAAACTGTCAGAGTTACCCAAGGGAATGAAAGCGATCGGTTGTAAGTGGGTATTTGCAAAGAAACAGGGATCTTTAGTTGGTGATATTGTACGCTACAAAGTCAGATTGGTAGTTAAAGGCTACGCTCAATGAGAAGGCATTGACTACAACGAGGTATTCTCACCTGTTGTAAAACACTCGTCTATTCGGATTTTGTTGGTATTGGTAGCACAGTACGAGTTGGAACTTGATCAGCTCGATGTGAAGACCGCATTTCTCCATGGCGATTTTGAAGAGGAGATCTACATGTCTCAGCCAACGGGGCTCAAAATTGCAGGAAAGGAGAATATGGTATGAAAACTGACAAATCATTGTATGAATTAAAATAATCTCCAAGGCAGTGGTACAAGCGTTTCGACAATTTCATAAGAGAGAAGAGTACACACAGACATTATGACCCATGTGTGTATTATAATAAGCTACCTAAAAGAGAGTACATCTATCTACTCTTGTATGTGGATGATATGCTCATTGCTTATAAAAGAAGATATGCTATTGATAAATTGAAAAAAGACTTGTCTTCCGAATTCGAGATGAAAGATATGGGTAAAGTAAAGAAGGTGCTAGGCATGGAGATTGAGTGAGACTGGAAGAGTGACAAGGTTAGCTTGACACAGAAGGAGTATTTGAAGAAGGTACTTCAAAAGTTCAACATCAACAATGATATAAAGTCTGTAAGTACATCATTGGCTCCTTATTTCACGTTAAAATTTACTATATCTCCTATTACTGTTGAAGAACGTGAGTACATGACTCACGTGCCCTATGCTAGCGCAGTTGGTAGTTTAATGTATGCAGTGATGTGTACAAGGTCTGACTTGTCTCAAGCTGTCTCAATGTGTACAAGGAGTGAAAGAAGAACATGGAGAAGAATACGGGAAGAAAGATCAAGGTACTCCGTTCAGACAACAGAGGAGAGTATACAAGTAATCCTTTCTTACAGCTATGTCGTGATGAGGGCATAGAAAGACACTTCACAGTAAGAGAAAACACCGCAATAAAACGGAGTGGCTGAAAAGATGGACAAGACTTTGCTAGAGAAGGTTCATTGCATGTTATCCAACGCCGACATATCAAAATCTTTTTGGGATGAGGCATTAGCGTATGCTTACCATCTCGTTAACAGGTTGCCTTTGTCTGCAATAGGAGGTAAAACTCCTCTAAAGGTTTGGTCAGAAAAAGTTGCTGAGGATTATGATTCGCTATGAATATTTGGGTGTCTGGCCTACTATCATGTCAAGGAAGACAAGTTGAACCCAAGGGCGAGAAAAGGTGTGTTCGTAAGATTCAAGAAAGGAGTAAAATGCTACAAAATTTGGGATCCTAAGGACAGAAAATTTATCTTGAGCAGAGATGTCACGTTTGATGAGGCTTCAATGGTGAAGCCTACAAACTCTCAGCAGGTGGGTCAGACGACCAATAGGATATTGCAGCAGGTAGAGAGTGATGCTATTTCACCGTCTCTAGAAAGATCAGTATCATTTGAGGTCACACCCTCGGCGACACAGGGAGATGATCGGGTAGCAGAATAGGATACTGATAATGATGAGAATCAAGGACAGGCTATGGATAATGTACAAGAATCCAATTGCACTTGGAAGAACTCAAAGAAATCTACGTAAACCCAGTTGGCTCACTACTAATATGATCATGGCCTATGCTCTCCCAGTCGTTGAAAAGGCAATCCTGTCTACTTACAGGGAAGCTGAAATCAGTTCGGAGTCTAAGATGTGGAAGGATGCCATGATGGAAGAGATGGGTTCTCTACACAAGAATGACACTTGAGAACTGTCAGAGTTACCCAAGGGAATGAAAGCGATCGGTTGTAAGTGGGTATTTGCAAAGAAACAGGGATCTTTAGTTGGTGATATTGTACGCTACAAAGTCAGATTGGTAGTTAAAGGCTACGCTCAATGAGAAGGCATTGACTACAATGAGGTATTCTCACCTGTTGTAAAACAATCGTCTATTCGGATTTGTTGGTATTGGTAGCACAGTACGAGTTGGAACTTGATCAGCTCGATGTGAAGACCGCATTTCTCCATGGCAATTTTGAAGAGGAGATCTACATGTCTCAGCCAACGGGGCTCAAAATTGCAGGAAAGGAGAATATGGTATGAAAACTGACAAATCATTGTATGAATTAAAACAATCTCCAAGGCAGTGGTACAAGCGTTTCGACAATTTCATAAGAGAGAAGAGTACACACAGACATTATGACCCATGTGTGTATTATAATAAGCTACCTAAAGGAGAGTACATCTATCTACTCTTGTATGTGGATGATATGCTCATTGCTTATAAAAGAAGATATGCTATTGATAAATTGAAAAAAGACTTGTCTTCCGAATTCGAGATTAAGGATATGGGTAAAGTAAAGAAGGTGCTAGGCATGGAGATTGAGTGAGACTGGAAGAGTGACAAGGTTAGCTTGACACAGAAGGAGTATTTGAAGAAGGTACTTCAAAAGTTCAACATCAACAATGATATAAAGTCTGTAAGTACACCATTGGCTCCTTATTTCACGTTAAAATTTACTATATCTCCTATTACTGTTGAAGAACGTGAGTACATGACTCACGTGCCCTATGCTAGCGCAGTTGGTAGTTTAATGTATGCAGTGGTGTGTACAAGGTCTGACTTGTCTCAAGCTGTCTCAATGTGTACAAGGAGTGAAAGAAGAACATGGAGAAGAATACGGGAAGAAAAATCAAGGTACTCCGTTCAGACAACAGAGGAGAGTATACAAGTAATCCTTTATTACAGCTATGTCGTGATGAGGGCATAGAAAGACACTTCATAGTAAGAGAAACACCGCAATAAAACGGAGTGGCTGAAAAGATGGACAAGACTTTGCTAGAGAAGGTTCATTGCATGTTATCCAACGCCGACATATCAAAATCTTTTTGGGATGAGGCATTAGCGTATGCTTACCATCTCGTTAACAGGTTGCCTTTGTCTGCAATAGGAGGTAAAACTCCTCTAAAGGTTTGGTCAGAAAAAGTTGCTGAGGATTATGATTCGCTATGAATATTTGGGTGTCTGGCCTACTATCATGTCAAGGAAGACAAGTTGAACCCAAGGGCGAGAAAAGGTGCGTTTGTAAGATTCAAGAAAGGAGTAAAATGCTACAAAATTTGAGATCCTAAGGATAGAAAATTTATCTTGAGCAGAGATGTCACGTTTGATGAGGCTTCAATGGTGAAGCCTACAAACTCTCAGCAGGTGGGTCAGACGACCAATAGGATATTGCAGCAGGTAGAGAGTGATGCTATTTCACCGTCTCTAGAAAGATCAGTATCATTTGAGGTCACACCCTCGGCGACACAGGGAGATGATCGGGTAGCAGAACAGGATACTGATAATGATGAGAATCAAGGACAGGCTATGGATAATGTACAAGAATCCAATTGCACTTGGAAGAACTCAAAGAAATCTACGTAAACCCAGTTGGCTCACTACTAATATGATCATGGTCTATGCTCTCCCAGTCGTTGAAAAGGCAATCCTGTCTACTTACAGGGAAGCTGAAATCAGTTCGGAGTCTAAGATGTGGAAGGATGCCATGATGGAAGAGATGGGTTCTCTACACAAGAATGACACTTGAGAACTGTCAGAGTTACTCAAGGGAATGAAAGCGATCGGTTGTAAGTGGGTATTTGCAAAGAAATAGGGATCTTTAGTTGGTGATATTGTACGCTACAAAGTCAGATTGGTAGTTAAAGGCTACGCTCAATGAGAAGGCATTGACTACAACGAGGTATTCTCACCTATTGTAAAACACTCGTCTATTCGGATTTTGTTGGTATTGGTAGCACAGTACGAGTTGGAACTTGATCAGCTCGATGTGAAGACCGCATTTCTCCATGGCGATTTTGAAGAGGAGATCTACATGTCTCAGCCAACGGGGCTCAAAATTGCAGGAAAGGAGAATATGGTATGAAAACTGACAAATCATTGTATGAATTAAAACAATCTCCAAGGCAGTGGTACAAGCGTTTCGACAATTTCATAAGAGAGAAGAGTACACACAGACATTATGACCCATGTGTGTATTATAATAAGCTACCTAAAGGAGAGTACATCTATCTACTCTTGTATGTGGATGATATGCTCATTGCTTATAAAAGAAGATATGCTATTGATAAATTGAAAAAAGACTTATCTTCCGAATTCGAGATGAAGGATATGGGTAAAGTAAAGAAGGTGCTAGGCATGGAGATTGAGTGAGACTGGAAGAGTGACAAGGTTAGCTTGACACAGAAGGAGTATTTGAAGAAGGTACTTCAAAAGTTCAACATCAACAATGATATAAAGTCTGTAAGTACACCATTGGCTCCTTATTTCACGTTAAAATTTACTATATCTCCTATTACTGTTGAAGAACGTGAGTACATGACTCACGTGCCCTATGCTAGCGCAGTTGGTAGTTTAATGTATGCAGTGGTGTGTACAAGGTCTGACTTGTCTCAAGCTGTCTCAATGTGTACAAGGAGTGAAAGAAGAACATGGAGAAGAATACGGGAAGAAAGATCAAGGTACTCCGTTCAGACAACAGAGGAGAGTATACAAGTAATCCTTTCTTACAGCTATGTCGTGATGAGGGCATAGAAAGACACTTCACAGTAAGAGAAACACCGCAATAAAACGGAGTGGCTGAAAAGATGGACAAGACTTTGCTAGAGAAGGTTCATTGCATGTTATCCAACGCCGACATATCAAAATCTTTTTGGGATGAGGCATTAGCGTATGCTTACCATCTCGTTAACAGGTTGCCTTTGTCTGCAATAGGAGGTAAAACTCCTCTAAAGGTTTGGTCAGAAAAAGTTGCTGAGGATTATGATTCGCTATGAATATTTGGGTGTCTGGCCTACTATCATGTCAAGGAAGACAAGTTGAACCCAAGGGCGAGAAAAGGTGCGTTTGTAAGATTCAAGAAAGGAGTAAAATGCTACAAAATTTGGGATCCTAAGGACAGAAAATTTATCTTGAGCAGAGATGTCACGTTTGATGAGGCTTCAATGGTGAAGCCTACAAACTCTCAGCAGGTGGGTCAGACGACCAATAGGATATTGCAGCAGGTAGAGAGTGATGCTATTTCACCGTCTCTAGAAAGATCAGTATCATTTGAGGTCACACCCTCGGCGACACAGGGAGATGATCGGGTAGCAGAACAGGATACTGATAATGATGAGAATCAAGGACAGGCTATGGATAATGTACACGAATCCAATTGCACTTGGAAGAACTCAAAGAAATCTACGTAAACCCAGTTGGCTCACTACTAATATGATCAATGCCTATGCTCTCCCAGTCGTTGAAAAGGCAATCCTGTCTACTTACAGGGAAGCTGAAATTAGTTCGGAGTCTAAGATGTGGAAGGATGCCATGATGGAAGAGATGGGTTCTCTACACAAGAATGACACTTGAGAACTGTCAGAGTTACCCAAGGGAATGAAAGCGATCGGTTGTAAGTGGGTATTTGCAAAGAAACAGGGATCTTTAGTTGGTGATATTGTACGCTACAAAGTCAGATTGGTAGTTAAAGGCTACGCTCAATGAGAAGGCATTGACTACAACGAGGTATTCTCACCTGTTGTAAAACACTCGTCTATTCGGATTTTGTTGGTATTGGTAGCACAGTACGAGTTGGAACTTGATCAGCTCGATGTGAAGACCGCATTTCTCCATGGCGATTTTGAAGAGGAGATCTACATGTCTCAGCCAACGGGGCTCAAAATTGCAGGAAAGGAGAATATGGTATGAAAACTGACAAATCATTGTATGAATTAAAATAATCTTCAAGGCAGTGGTACAAGCGTTTCGACAGTTTCATAAGAGAGAAGAGTACACACAAAGACATTATGACCCATGTGTGTATTATAATAAGCTACCTAAAGGAGAGTACATCTATCTACTCTTGTATGTGGATGATATGCTCATTGCTTATAAAAGAAGATATGCTATTGATAAATTGAAAAAAGACTTGTCTTCCGAATTCGAGATGAAGGATATGGGTAAAGTAAAGAAGGTGCTAGGCATGGAGATTGAGTGAGACTGGAAGAGTGACAAGGTTAGCTTGACACAGAAGGAGTATTTGAAGAAGGTACTTCAAAAGTTTAACATCAACAATGATATAAAGTATGTAAGTACACCATTGGCTCCTTATTTCAAGTTAAAATTTACTATATCTCCTATTACTATTGAAGAACGTGAGTACATGACTCACGTGCCCTATGCTAGCGCAGTTGGTAGTTTAATGTATGCAGTGGTGTGTACAAGGTCTGACTTGTCGCAAGCTGTCTCAATGGTTAGCAAATATATGCACGATCCCGTAATGGGTCATTGGGAGACAGTGAAGTGGATTTTACAGTACATTAAAGATACCATACATATTGGTTTGGTATTCAAGAAGGATGTTACTGGTAAGTAAGAGTGTATCGGATATGTTGATTCTGACTACGCTGAAGACCTCGACAAATGCCGATCCATAACGGGCTATGTGTTTACATTGTCCCAAGCACCGAGCAGCTGGCGTTGTACTCTACAGTCTACTGTCGCATTGTCTACACGGAGGTCGAGTATATGACCATGATAGAGGCTATGAAGGAGGCAATTTGACTTTAAGGGTTACTTGACGACTTGGGGATTGATCAGGATCCGTTGAAGATCAATTGTGATTACATGAGTGCTATTTATTTGGCAAAGAACTAGGTATATCATGCAAGGACAAAGCATATTGATGTCAGGTTCCACTTTGTTTGGGAGATTCTTGATGAAGATGACATCGAGTAACATAAAATTCATAGGAAGGAGAATCCCGTTGATATGCTTACCAAGATTGTTTCGGGAGTACAGTTTGCACATTGCAAAGAATTACTCCATATCCTTCCGGTTGTGTGGGCTTAGTGGAGCTCATTGGGATGAACTACGTGTATCTTGATCCCGTTGGGCATGGGTACGTACACAACCTCAATGGTGCAGCCAAATTAAAGTTGACATGGTGTTATGTTGTGTTCGACTCAGATTTGAGAAATCTTCTCCGAGATGAAGAATTGTGGGGAGAGAGGGTAAAATCTTGTTGATAGAGTTTTTTAAACTCTGTTGAAGGTTAGCCAAAAATCGATGCAATCAATGGTGTCAAATACGAGAGCGTATCAGTCATATCAATTGTGCATTGTACAGGAGGAACAAGACTTAGTCGACTAGGCATTTGGCCTTGTCGACTAATGATACAAAGAGAGAGTTGAAAAATCTGTTTCATTACCCTAGTCGACTAATATGAGTTATTAGTCGACTAGGATATTTCCTAGTCGACTAATGCGGCTGCAGTGACTAGTTTTCAAATCTGATTCTGAATTCGTTTCTGATCCGAATTAGATGTTTTTGGTTTTCTTTTCTTTATGTTTCTTTGGTTATATAAAGAGGGGTTTTGTCCCCAATACCTGTATCATGTAATTGATTGATTCAATAAGAACTCTCTCCCCATTGCCCCAAGGACGTAGGCAAATTATCGAACCTCGTTAAATCTTATGTTCTCTCTTTTATTTCTTTGTTTACTTGTTCGTGTGATTGATGACATTCTCTGGAGCCCATCTTCTCTATTGATTGGATTCCTAACAAATTATTCCACATCAAATCATCTATTTCTCACCTGGACCCTTGGACCCAGCTCTCACAAACCAGACAAGTCTGAACATTGCATGGAGTGAGCCCAGTCAAATCAGAAGGACTTTTGCACATTCTGTTCAATGTAGACTCAAATCAAATGAGGCAGCACTTTCTTGATTCTTATTAATTTTGTTCATCCTTTGGTCATCAAGAAGAAATATGTGCACTTTTTGTTGTTGCCCACTGGCAGACTTGAACCTACCCATCCCTCCCAAGTAAAGTATCTGGCACTTGATTGTTCAAGCTCACAATTTTTTTAATCATTTGTCCTCATTTTTCAAGCGAGGACAATTGCCAGAATGAACAGCTAAAAAGCCTCAAGTTCCACCAAAATTTTGAGCAAAGTGACCTGAAAGAATGAAGCAACTCTGGACCCACAAACTTCCTTTACAGTCCATTCTTCTTAATGAGGAAAGGCATAAAGCTTTCTTAATCTTTAACAGAAATCAGAAGGATGCTAATTAGGCAGAAAGGAAGAGAGCCAGGCTTTCTCCAAGTACTACTCATCATTTCATTGCAATCCTGATATCAAGCACAACCATCAAGCATTCTTACTGGGTTTTGCCTCGGTATCGCCAAATTGAGCTATTTTAGGCCTAAGTTAGTTACTGATTAGAAATTTCTCAGAAAAAAGAAGTTGACCTGATTCCTGTATTCAGTCTAAAGCCAGGATTATGATGATTTCATGTCTCCCATCCTCAGCACTGAAAAAACAGTGTGGCTCATAATGGTTCAGGTCAATCAGTTGGTCTGGGCTCATGATAACTTGTAGTGTTAGATTGAAGCCTGAATGAGGCTCCATCATCAGATCATCAGTCTCCTCTCTGTTCCCTCGGCAATGGCAATGCATGCGTGATCTATGAATGAGAATTTACAACAAGATTGAAACAGGCTAGAAAATGAACATGCATCCTCAATGCATCACTATTATGCGCGTAATCATCAGAAGATCTCAGGCCGCCCAGTCTACAAATGTAGCCTACAACCAAATGCTCCTTGTAGCTTTGTCAATGATCTCAAGAAAAGTATCACCCCTTAAAATTGACAGGCCCAAATATTCAAACCCAGAACGCTCCAACGTTCTCATAGACACTGCATCATCTCGTGAAAGCAAGTCAAAAATACATGTGAACAAAGTAAAACCCAGGGCCCCTAACTTCATTCTCTGTTATAAATCCAACACTAGTGATGCACTTTTTCATCATACAAACTTCCTCCCTACGTTAAGAAACAAAAGAATTCGCCATAAAAGCTCGTCAGACCAAATTCCAGAACAGTTGTGCTCACTTTCAGAAATGAAGCTTCTGAGATGGGATCCCCTCGTCTTTCTAGTCATTGCGATATCGCTGTCAGCAGCGAAGATCATGGGCTCCCCACTCTGCTCAGAGGTGGACAGAGCTGCACTCCTCAGTTTCAAAGGTGGCATTGTGAAGGACACCACGGGGATCCTGTCCTCATGGAAAGTTGCCGACTGCTGCAGTGAGGCTTGGGAGGGCGTGACCTGCAACCCGAAGACTGGCCGGTCATCGCCCTGCAGCTTCAGAGGAATGCTGCAGATGCCAGTCTCGCGATGAAGGGCACTCTGTCTCCTTCTCTCGGCAGGCTCCAGTTCTTGGAGACGATGATCATTAGCGGAATGAAGCAGATCGCGGGGGTAATTCCCGAGAATTTATCAAACCTGACGCGCCTCTCTCAGCTCTATCTCGAAGACAACTCGCTCACTGGCACCATCCCTTCGAACCTGGGCTCTCTGATTTCGCTCAAGTACCTGTCATTGAGCGGAAACAGGCTACAAGGGGAGCTGCCGCCGAGCCTGGGGTCTCTGAAAAACTTGATTCAGCTCACCATCTCGAGGAATCTGCTGTCAGGTTCTATACTGCCCTCATTCATAACCCCCAGTCTGCAGATTCTTGATCTCAACTCGAATAATTTCTCCGGTGAGCTTCCTAATTTTTCTTCGCAGTTTCACAAGCTCTCTTACATTGACCTGTCTAATAACCAGTTCTCAGGAAAGATACAGATGTCTGTGTGTTATCTGCCTTCTGTTTCAACTATCAATTGGAGTCGTAACAGGCTCACAGGCGAAATCCCTAGTCAAATTGGCAACCTCAAGTCTCTCTCTAGTCTCTCGCTTGCTAGTAACTCTCTAACTGGTCCAATTCCAGCATCGATAGCCAGATTGGAGAACCTGTGGCTTCTCAATCTATCGAGAAACGGGTTTACAGACCCCTTGCCAGGTTCCCTTGCAAAGGGGTTTATCTTCCCTCAACTCTATAGACTTGTCCTACAACAATCTTCACTTAGGAGCAATCCCAGATTGGGTAAGGGCGAGAAAGCTCAATAGCATTCACCTTGCTGGCTGCAACATCAAAGGAAACCTCCCTGCATTCACAGAACCAGATGCCTTGAACTCCCTTGACCTCTCGAACAATTCCATCACCGGAACAATTAGCCATTTTCTCACCAACATGACGAGCTTGCAGACCCTCAAACTCTCCAGCAATATGCTCAGGTTCAATTTTTCAGATATCGTGCTGCCAAATATCTTGTCCTCGCTCGACCTCCACTCAAATCAGCTCTACGGGTCAGTCTCGGTTCTGCTTCAGCAAGACTCCCTTCAAGAAGTGGATCTCTCAGACAACAAAATCACAGGATCATTGCCTGAATTCAGAGCAGAGCTGTATCTGAAATCGCTTATTCTATCAAAGAATCAGATTACAGGCCAAATCCCAAGCACTATATCAGGATTACTTTCTCTGGAGAGGCTGGACCTGTCGAGAAATCAGATGACGGGCTCAATCCCAGAAACAATGGGGCGGATGAAGAGTCTCAGTTGGATGGACTTATCAAACAACAAGCTCACAGACAAGATACCACAGAGCTTTTCTGAGCTCAAAAAAATCAGGCACGCAAATTTCAGAGGTAACAAGCTATGTGGAGAGATACCACAGACGAGGCCTTTCAACGCGCTCAGCCCCAAAGCTTATGCTCGCAACTTGTGTTTATGTGGCCAACCTCTGCCCCCTTGCAAGAAGCAAGGTTGAAGAAACAAATGTAAGAAAATATACCAAACATTGCCCCTTGCCAATCAAATTCTTCAGTAGAATAGATTAGGTTCAATTTCTTGCAATAATGTATGCATGATTGGTGTTCAATTGGTGAGCCAATCTGATAATAACACGGCTGCTTAGTTTCATAGACATTTACATTGTACTAGTGTATGTATGCAAACATTCCATCAAAAGAGATACTATGAGAGATGATATAGTTCTAACACATTTCCATTTTCAAAGTGCTTTCTTCAATCTACTGATTCATTGCAAGATTCTAGATCCCCTCACAGAAACCAAGATATTACACCAAGTAGGACTCAATCTTGCAAACTGAAAACACAAAAAAGCCATCTGATTAAACCCTCTAAAATTTACATAGTTATCTCCAAATAGTCTCAGAACCCCATTACTCTTCTTCCTTGTCTTCAGCACCATCCTCATTTTCAGAACCCTCCTCCTCCTCCTCCTCTGCATCCTCCTCTACATCTTCCTCCTTATCAGAACTTTCCTTTTCCTGCACAAAATGAACAGCAAAGTTGAACAGAAAAATCAATTTTTTTGATATAATAAATTACATACAAGTAGACCAAACAGATGAAATAATTTCACATACTTCCTCGTCTTCTGCAGCATTGTACTTCTCCACTGCCTTCTCATACTCTGCCTTGAGCTCTGCTGCTCGATCTTGGTAGACTTTCTTCTCCTGTTATAAAAGGATCATCAAACAATCAGTGAACTGCGAAATTTAACATAAAAGATTGAAGTCACAAAGATAACAAACTCACTTCATCTGTCAGTGACTTCCACTTCTCGCCTCCTTCCTTTGCAGCCGAAGTGACGCCCTTGGAATCAGGATGAGCTTCCTTGTATGACTTTCTGAATTCCTTCCTGCCATTTTTTTAAAAAATGACAAAAAAAATAGAATAGGTCAGAAAACAAAGGAGAATGTAGTTTATGTAATTATTGGAGAGTCAGATGAATTGAGTACATGAAGACGAAGAAAGCAGTGGGAGGGCGCTTGGGCTTGTTGGGATCGCTTGATTTCTTCTCCTTCTTGCTCTTTCTCTCCTTGTTTGAAGATGATGCAGCCATCTTCCTGTAGTCAGCTCACAACACAACCATTTGATAAAATGCCCGAAAGAAGAAAAATAGAATTTTCAAATGTTGAGGAATTCTATTTACGTCTCAGGTTTCATGATCTGGGTTTCCTTCTCCACAACCCGAGCCTCTGATTGCAGAAACAAAGAGCACAAAAAAATCATTACAAACCCCCCAAAATTTAACCACAATAACTGAGGCACAAAGAGAAAAATTGAAGTACCCAGATGCATTCTGATCTTCGAATCCAGACTGCAACTATGCATGTCAATGAGCACTACAGGAACATCCTTTTTGCACTCCTCACTGTATCAACAAACAAAAATGATGCACAAAACCCATTCGATCAAATTCCAAAACGAACAAACAACAGAATTTTCTTTCGGGGACAGAAGGGCTCAAGGATTAGATCAAAGATTCAGAGAGAGAAATTACCATCTTGTGAAAGCACTGCCATCCCTCGCGCGTTTCAGCGAGCTGGTCTCGGCTTCGACCCTCTTCCTTGTCTTCCGCGGGTTCGACTTCGATGAAGGTCCCGCCATTGCGCGCGCGCGCCCGAGAGAGAGAGAGAGAGAGAGAGTTGGTTCGGTGTGGGGGCGAGTTTAAAGAGGCGAAGGGGCCGAAAATGTTTTTAATTTCCGCGCGCTTTCATTTTGGTCTTCTCATTTTCATTTTTTTTTTTTTTTTGTGTAGGAACCAGCCGGTAACTTCAAATCTCATCCGTTGCAATTGGACGGATGAGATTTGCCTGTGTTTAATCATTGCCGCCCCGAGAGCGGGAGAAGAGGGGATTTTGGCGCTGTTTTTGTGGGG
This sequence comes from Agave tequilana, assembly GCA_038442645.1. Lineage (NCBI taxonomy): Eukaryota > Viridiplantae > Streptophyta > Magnoliopsida > Asparagales > Asparagaceae > Agave > Agave tequilana. The sequence continues at coordinate 28,883 of JAVJIF010011594.1, forward strand.
TGATGATCTCGGCCGCACATCGAGCGGTGAATGGTTAAAATTTCAACCAGCTTTTAACAAGCCCATCAGGCTCTTGGGCCATCTGGGCTTGTTTCAAAATTGGTGGGCTACCTTTTTTTCCCTCTTTTTTTTTTCTCGTATTTTTGCAAGTGTGCATTTTTGTCAATTAGACCTCTAACCAAAATTGAATAAATTTCAAATAATTAAGCTTCACATGATAATGTCATTTAAATAAGAAATAGCGTGCTAGTTGATTGAACATAGAACTGGTTTAAATAAATATAGGACACGTTAGTCAAAATAACATTAAGATTTATCGATTGACCCTGCTTTTAATCTCTAAATCATAGATTTAAGTTACAAAAGTATATATCTCTGAAAAATAACACAAAAGCACATAATCATGACTGAATATAGGCAAAATTTATCACAAAATGTATAATTTTTAAGGAAAGAATTGTATGTATGTCCTTTATTTATTTGTATATTCATCAATCTTTTTAGTGGCCGGTGCCATTAAGAGAGATTTTTTGAAGGCAAAGGGAAAAGTTTTTCTTATCTATTTTTTTTCGGCCAATTAATTGCTAGATTCGCATAGTTTCCGTGTGATATAGTATTATTTTAAGAGAAGCATCTCTTCTCGTGCTCGGTTTCAAGCGCTACACAGAATTCTTGTGTTTCTTTGCGTGAAAAAAAAAACTAGAAGAATATAACTTATATGTTTAAATCTGAACCTAAAATATGTTAGATCAAACATAAAAAATGATTTGTCATTTATACTCCATAATATAGAGTACTTTTATTGAGTATGTATACATAACTAATTAGCATATTCCCTTTGTTTAGAATATAAAAAAAAGCTATCTGATATAATATTTTGCATCTATTTAAATTCATTGAAATTTTAATTCTTGAGAGCATACGCAGTCATGAACTTTAAGCTTTTACATAGATAACCACAAGGAATTTGACTTCGGTTTCGAGCTCATAAAGATGGTGAGCTTTTTGTAGGGTGGAATCACTTTTGAATTAGTAATGGGAGCAACATTGAGTTTGTAGGTAAATTTCTCCGTGAAGTGTTCTATTTTTTAAAGGCCGGCTCTCATGCAGGATTTCTTCCTGACTTAGGGGCTGTTTGTTTCGTTGTGAAAGGCATAAAAGTTCGTAATTCTTAAATGATTTACAACTCAATTACAATTACGGCGTTTGTTTGGACCGTAATTCGTGAAAGACTTACGCAACTCAACTACCACTCACTTGCAACCCAATTACCACTCACTTACCGCTCAGTTACAGTTAATTTTATGGTCATGCAAATTTGTATTATTTTTTTATGTCAGTATTAAATTTTTTAACATTTATTTGCAATATTAAAACTTTTTAAATCAACAAATAGTTAATTATGTGGTCAACTTTTTCACTTACGACTTACACATTATGACAACCAAACACCGTAAAATACAATACACTTTCTCACTTACAATTTTATATTACCAACCAAACACCGTAAAACTTACATACATGTAACTCATTTATAGCTGTAAAAGACTTTACCAATTACGACTTACGATTACGACCAATTACGATAACCAAACAGGTCCTTACAGAGTCACTCACTCACTAACGTTAGTTAGTTCACGCGATGTCTTCACTTTCGATTCCATTTTTTTTGTTGACTTCTCTCTGATTGACGCGAAGAATTCATCACAAGATGGAATTTTTCAATTCCTGAGTATTATGGTGACGCGGGATGCGGAATCAAATGACACCGGTTAGATCTCATTCTAGTGTCAACGAACTCTGGAGGGAATCTTCAAGTATGAACATACTCGAATCCACGAGAACAACATTCGACTCCACGAGAAATTTAGTCGAATCACGAGTAAAGACGGCAACTTGAATCCACAAGCAATTTAAGAGGAAAACTCAAAGTTTATTAATTCAAAAGCTCATACAAAATAAAAAATACAAGAGCTTTTTTTATATGCTTACAAAACAATCCTAATCTATTTAGAAATTTTAAATTCAAAAAAAAGAAAGAGAAAATCAATCGGAGTCCAATTTGGAACCAAAAACAAAATCCTAAACAAACTCAGAATTTAGCTGATATCTGTCTTCTGATCAAGAGTGGGTTTGATTGGTCGACCAGCTGAGCCGATTCATGTTTTTTTGTTCTTAGTCGGTCGGTCGGGCAATCGATTGACACATGGGTCTGCTCTCTGTATTTCTTCTATGTTGTCAGTGGGTGGTCGACTGACATCTTCATCTGGATTTCTGGTCGACCGGGCGGTTGACCCGGGCTTCTGTTTGGCCTGTTGTTGAACCAGAATTTCAAGATCTGCCTTTCTACATCAGTCACTCCCTCTTCAAAAGAACTCGACCTCAACTTCCTATCAAGTTGATTGCATAGGGATACAAGTGAAAACGCCTTTTCTCTTACAGATCTTGGAGTAGGTGAAATTGGTCTCATGGCAACGCTTTTGGCCTTCCAAATGAAACATGTTAATGTTCTCTTTTCTTTTGTGTGCAGCGTCAACGTCATATTGCTACGGCCTCCCCAAAAGAATATAACATTTGTCCATATCGACAACATCACAAGTAACAGAATCTTGATAGAATTTTTTAATGGAAATAGGAACATTATATAGATCCATTACCTGAAACTGAGGCCTTTCTTGATCCACCCATGATGTAGAGATGGTGATGTGGCTTCATCTCTATCTTCAAATAATCTACAAGTGCTCTAGGCACGATGTTCTCGAAGCTTTCATTGTCGATGATAAGGGTGCATACCCTATCCTTGACCGAACACCTTTAATAGAAGATTTGATGTCGTTGTATGGTGTCGGAGATCATCTGATTGCAAAGTAATTTATAAACAACAAAAGCTATGTTTGGTGTCTTACTGGTACTATCTTAATTAGTCTCAGACATCTTCTGCAATTTCAAGTAGAGTAGAAGTAAGTAACTTCAAGAATAATATTGTCTTAAGAATGTTAGAAGCATGAATAGTTCTGACAACTAATCATATCACCGATCTAATTGTCCAGGTCGGTGAATATCAGATGGGAGGTTTTTTTTGTTCAATAGAACGTTCCTTAATTACAGATCCACCTTTTAATTACCTTCCTTGGTTAAACACCAATTAGACTGGTATTTGTCGGTTAATATACAGTAATATTTATGAACACAAATATTTCAGTATAACCCTTGTAAAAAGAACGTTAGTTCAATTATGCAGCAATTATATTGAGATACGCATGTAGCGAATCTCTTTAAGATAATTACATCCCCTGCTGCGGTGCTAACGGGTTACTGGACGCTGGTCTCCCAAGATACAACATTCCTTCACGGTATTTGGATAGCCTACCAAATCACCATACATCGAATCGTACTTAATCAGTACCTTTATAAGGAATTCAATGCAGTTGGACGAAGACAAATTTTCAAGGAGAATATTTGTCATAAATTTAGAAGAACATTCACTATAGAGAAAGGAGGGAGAGAGAAGATTTTTCTGCACTTCTTTCAGATCGAAACCTTTAACAGTTGTTCTGAATTCCTTAATAGAGGAAAAGGAGAGAAATTTCTATTGTCTGTTTAGAATCCACAGATAGAAGCGCTATTTATAGCGCCCCTTGAAAGCTGTTAGAGGGCAGCGAGAACGGTTGCGACGGCTCCTGTCTGAATCGTTGCCACTGTTCTTGTCTGAACTGTTGCAGCGATTCTGTCCAACCGTCACAGATTCGAGTAGCGGAGCGGGTAGATCTGCATCCAATACCCGCTTTAGCACCTGTGTGGACCAGTTCAAAAAGAACCATACCGGGAAGGTTCGCGCCCGCACCCAGACCCGGACCCGAGCTTTGATTCTGGCGATGGGCTGAGCGGGCAGAGGCGGCGCGCACACGTGTGGGCATGGTTTCCCCCGAAACGTACGCGAAAACTCTAAATGCCCAAAAGGCACACCCTTTATTCTCATTTTCCTCTATTTAAACACTTTAAATGTCCACTTCATATTTAATGTGGAACTAAACGTTTTAGCTACATTTAGTCCCCTTCAGCTATTGAATTAAGCTAACTTTTGACTTGAATATCTCATTCATTCAAAAACGAAATTGAACATGTGAATATACCACGTTAATCCCTAATAGAAAGAGAACACACTCCAATCATTATCCGGTTGATTTTATCAATGGGTCTCGCTTTAATTCAGCTCAAAGATTCACTTAAATTCTTCGTTTTCCCAGCAATTTTAACAACCCTTATCAGGAGGTTCCTTAGGACAGTTTTTTCCTCAGTGATATTGTATTTTTGTTTCTACTACTCCCGTACCTGCGTGTGCGTGGAAACTATTATGTAACTATTGACACTCATAAAAGACGAACTCCAGGGTAGCTCTGCAATCAGTCCGAACGATGTCAACTTGTCGACATTTCTAAAAGACAAGTCACAGGCAGGCTGAAAATATGTTCATCCCTGATGGACAAACTAATGACTTGAACTCCACTAATTCAGTAAAGCAGACAGTGAATCAAGCATTTGCCTTCTGAAGAAGCTCAAAGAAGCTAACTCCTAGCGTCGCTGCAAGCTTAGTATTAGCTTCGCAACAAGCTATCAATAGCTCTGTTGTGGGTTCTTTCCTTAGCTTCGCATGAGGCTCCCTTCTTAGCTCCGTTGTGCGCTAGCTCCGCTGCGAGCTCATATGGTCATTTTTTACTATTTAAATCTCGACACGAGATTAATGTGATCATTATTAAATTTTACGCAGTTACTTACCGTGATCTTTTCACTCCCCAATTAGTGTGAGAAGATTAGGAAAATCCCTCAATTAGTTGAACAAATCAAGAGATAGCTGGCTAATTAGTGTCGCATATGGGTTTCTAACTTTGCACAAGCTGAGTTTAGCATCGCAGTGAAGCGGTTTTAGCTTAGTTCAAAGCAAGATTGACTAAATCAATTTGCTGATTTTTAGGAGGGGTTGTTACACCCTATAAACCCTATGAATAGCCCATTGCAAAGAGGGGATCGGGGCTGGAACAGATCAGGAAAAGAGCCTGAATTTTGGAGAGCCATTGGCTGGAATTTTCAAAAGAGATCTATTCTCTAAAGCTTCCAAGCTTTCTTAGAGAACTTTGCTTCTCTTTCAGGGTGCTAATACCCTCAAGATTTTCTTCTCTCAAAAGATTTTCAGAAGCAGGCGTGAAGATAACTCTTAGGTAGAAGACTCGAAGGCTTGATCTATCGCATCGTCAACGGAACAAAGTGGCCGCACGCTGACTAGATTTCTATCGACACACTTTCCCTGAAATTCTAGAAGAAAATTCTTATAAACTTTTTTTTATTACTGTAAATCTCTTAAATTTTTGTAAAATTTTCCCCTTTACAAATCAATAGAAAACAATAACATGAGGACTTTTTATCTACTACAACTCTTATCAGGAGATATTTTCATTAATCCCTCACAAAAGAAAGATGCATTAGTAACAATCTAACATAGTGTCATAATACAGTCATCTAAAACAACAACAACAACAACAAAAAAGCCAAAACTACTCACAAACATCAATATATAAGAATGACTTCTACACCATCCTAAGCCTGATTTCACAAAAGAACAACTCAATTCCAGATGCGATAGCGGCCATCACCTCCCCTCTCTTGCAACAGCACCATGGCCATCTCCTACGCCATCAGTAACCAGATTTCTTGTTGATTTCATAGAGAAGATACTTCAACAGTCCGGAATTTCAGAATTCGGAGTCTCCAAAAGCTGAAGTCCTGAGTTTGGATCTCCACGAAGTATAACTGGAAACAGTAGAGAGATGTGAGCTGGACAGTAGTGACTTTCTGATACAAAAAATATTTTCACAGCCAATATGCAAGCAAGATCACACCATTTCCCGAAGCCTTCCATGCTCTTCACCTCCTCTCTTTCACATTGACCGCTCTCTCGTTTGAATCTCCCTCTCCCTTTGCAGTCCACGAACGAACTGACAGGTGAGTGAACGTTTCTTTCAGAGTTTTAATTTCCAGGTATCATCATCGTCGTCCAGGATTCTGATTTTAATTTTATGCAAACAAGTTCAACACATGTCCCCCCATGTGCTGACACGGTGAGCAACTGAGTTTGCTCTCTAATGGGTATCGATTCGAATATCATAAGGTGTCACATATGTAAATAGAGTCTGTGGTGCGTGTATAGACTGGCGATTTACCACGAGCTTTTTCTCAAAAGAAAAAGAAAAGAAAAAAAAATCAACACACTTCAGTTTTATTGAGGCTTTCTCCTCCTACTTTCAATCCTGATTATTAGAGTTACAGGCAATAAATTGATGTCCATTTGGCACAGAAAGTTCAGCTACCGCTAACCATCATCTAACCTGAATATAAGGACGGTGATCATGATCGCACAGAAAGTTACAATAAATGCTTTGTTTTTTAGTCATTATTAGGACTAAGATCACAATCCTCACAAAACATAATTTTCCAGCATATATTAGGATTGTGATAATGATCACATTGCTCACAAAATGTTCTAATTTTCAATTAATAAAAAGACTGTGAGCATAATCGCATTTCTTACAGAGAATTGCAATCATGAGTCGCAATCCTCATATCAGTATCTTCATCAGCAGCAGACCCCATTAACCAACATTAAATGATGCCTATTACTTTTCAGATCTAAAAGTCACGGTATTACAAATACAAACAAAAATTTATCACGAGCGCGAACAAACAAGCTCTGCAAAAGGTCAATCCCAAAAAAAAATAATCTGGAGCTCTGTCCCCTGAGATCCCCGGGAGGGGGAGCTCCACCCCCTTTCAACCCTCACGGTGACTTGACTGCGCAGGTCGGTTGCGAATTGCTCTGCGTCGAGGTGAGGGTTGAGGAGAGAGCAACACTGTGGGCGATGGGAAAAAAATAAAAAAATAAAAATAAACAGAGAAATAGTGGTTGGGAGGATCAATTTATGCTGACGTGAATAAGACCGTAGTGAATAAAAAAGAGATGAATTTTTTCTCAATTATGAAAGAAAATAGGTAGCTATAACAAAATTTTCCTACTTAATACATGGCTTTAATCAAATTGCTTGACATTTCCAAATCAAAGATGTGAAGAAAGATAGAGGTCAAGTTGGTTCTCCATTTTATGATGTCACTTCTTATATGAAAGGCCATCTCTGATGTCTTGAGCTAAGGAAGTTCAGGGAATCAGTAGCACAATTTTCTTTACCAATTTCCTCTTGATTGTTTTCCAAGAGTTAATTTTCAATTTGTTTTGGGTAGCATTATGGTTGATTTGATTGTAAAAACAGTTGATGATGCTCCATTTTGCTCCACCACAACAAATCACAAACGGTACACACATCACCACAAATTTATTACATGACAGGTTTAGTTACACAAGAGATGAAGATGAACACTGCACCATAAAACAAATCTCTTCACCTCACAAACCCAAAGATTGAGTGATGTACAAACAATGGGGTTGCTGCATTTTTTTCCCTCACAAATGGCATGCACAATCACTGCAAGTTTATTTGAAAACTCATTAGGTTTCATTGCAAGAAATGAACACAACATCATAAGCATGCCATCAGATACCCAGTGATTTCAATACATATATTCGATACAATATTAACCCTATAATATTGCCTGATATCACGACCGGTGTTGACAATATGCCGATATGATGATATTCGTTACCAATAACCATTGACCGATATCGAAACTGACCTTCTTCACCTCACAAGCCCAAGATTGAGTATCCCCCAAGCAGTCTGAGGCCAATCCCTCTCCTTGGCCTTCATCAACATCACCCTCCCCCAAGCCACCACCCTTCCCAACTCACCCGCTTGTCCCACCCGCTCCCCCACTCCAACAACAACCTCAACCCTTTCTCACTCTCAACCTCACCTTCCTCAACCTCCCCGTCCCCAAATACACTTGCCCAAGCACAACATGAGGCTCCCCCACAAATGGGTTCCTCTCAATGCACTTCAACAGCAACTCCTCAACTCTCTCCAGCCCTTGCTTCCCTCCCTCGTACACGGCTTCCCAGTACAAATCCCTCGCCGATATCTGATCATCTGCGTTCAAAACCCTCGTGCAGTTGTCGAACACGGCGGGATTACGAGATCAATATCCTCGTCTCGTTCAGGCATTTCCACAGTCAGGCCTTGGGCTCTCTTTCTTTCTTCCAAGTATATCTCTTCTTCTCTTAATAAGAGTGTGTAGAGAGCTCCCATTCTTGATATCGAATTCAGCCACAGCCCGGGCTTCCCGTTGCCGGGCCAGAGAGATGTGGCAGGGCTGTTGCCGGTGAACTCCAGCCTCCCGTTCTCGTTGTCGAACAGCTGGTCTTGGAATCCGAACAGCTGATCGCTGAAATCCGCCATCGTCATCATCACGAACGCCGCCACAACCCTCCTCGACACAGCAACGTCCTCCCCAGTCCGAATGTGCTTGACCCTGATACCTTCCGCTGGAACCAGGGCCTGCAGCTGCTTCCGCCAGGGCTCGGCGTCATCGAACACGCCATTTTCTCTGGCTTTTTGGAGGGAGGACTGGGAGCAAGCCAGGTGTTCGACGAGTTGCCCGTCGGAGTACTTGAAGAGAAGATCGTCGTGGATGAGGGTCTGGCGATTGACGACGCAGAAGAGGTGAACGAGGCGCTCGGCGGGCGCGCCGATGAGGGCGCGGACGTGATCGCGGGAGGTGGAGGGGTCGAAGATGGCGAGGTTGACGTAGGAGTTGGAGTAGGCGGAGTGGTAGAGGCCGCAGAGGGCGACGGGTCGGGCGCGCCCCAGAGGCGGAGGACGCGGTGGACGTCGGTGAGGTGGGCGAGGAAGGTGCCGTGCTTGTGCCAGCACTCGCCGGCGCCGGCGGAGGCGAGGGTGGAGACGAGGGCGGCGAGGGCGGGGTCGGGCTCGCCGCGGAGGAAGGGGCGGGCGGCTTCTAGAAGGCCCGGGAGGTCTTTTTGGGGTGGGGAGGAAGGAGAGGAAGCAGTAAGTGAAGGCATGTTTGTGCCTGTCGTGTGTTTGTGTTGTTGTCTGTGAGAAAATTTTTTTTTTTTTTTAAAGGGAGTGGGGGTGACAGAGGCGTAGAGGACCAGGAGTTGTGTGTGGAAAAAGACGAAGGGGGTGAGTCAGCACAGTTGGCGATATCAGAGGAGTTAGGCCAAAGGATTAGGGGGTGGTTGTTTGTTTTTTGCTCTCTTTCTCCTGCTTTTTGTGGAGATAACGTTGAGATGTCAATGAGTCAATCTCAGAAAACTGTGATATATACAGGAACGAGATTTTGATGATTCTTGGGGTGCACGTTTCCATCCCAAAAAACTTATGAAGGCACCCCCACTAATTATGGCTCCCACAAATGCGACGAAGACGCTCAAAAAAATATTATAAAAAAATCAAAAAATTTTTCTCTTATTTTTTTTCCCCTTCTCTTTCATTCTCTTGGGGGAAGCCCCTCGTCCGCTTCCCTCCCCGGCCCCCCCCCCCCCCCCCCCCCCCCACCTCTCCCTCTTCGGCCTCTCCCCTCTTCTCATCAAAAAAAATCTGGGGTAGATCGAAGCGGGGAGATTGGGAGAGAAAGAAGAAGAAAAGATTATTTTAGACTTTTCATTAACGGTGAAAATATCAAAAAAAAAATTATGACATACTTGCAATAATATGTAAGGTGCCTTCCTTATTTTTTTGGAGTGCAAACATCTGTTCCTGAATCCTTAGATGTAACTATAGAGATACTTTAAGAATTGAAAGATGAATATGAACGTGACAAAGTATGGCAACCTTTTATGGGTCCCACATGTAAGATGCATTCAAACTGAATATGAGTTACGGACTTTCCGTATTCATATTTGTTTTCTTTTATACTATTTTAACCTAATAATCATACCAGTGCGTGTGAATTCGGATTTGTTCATAATAAAAACGGACTCAAGGGGGGAGATCGTCGTGTGAGTATGAACGGGCCGCATTTTCTGATGATACTTAAACTCCCTCTTTTGGTCAAGTCAATAATTCTAGAAAATGGCTGCATAATTTATTTGAGACCATATCGTACTTTGTCTTGTTGGGATCTGGCAATATTCATGGTGGGTCAAGAGTTAATTTGTCATTTGTGCTCTATTTAAAGTTTATACTAGCTATGTCCCCACCCACCCCCCCCCCCCCCCCCCCCCCCGCCCACCACCCAAAACAACCGGCCGACCCCTTGCCAACGAACTCCCCCCGCCCGCCCCCCTCACCGGCAAATCTCCCCCTCACCGACTCTCCCCTGCACCCCCCCCCCCCCCCCGCTCCTCACCCCAGAGATGTTCGCCTCTGTTTAGCCGGAGTCTGGTCGAACAGTCTGCTGGCCAGACTCCGGCCGAACAGCTCTGGGGGAGGGGGGGGGGCGGGGACACGGAGAGGGAGGAGGAGGGGAAGCGCCAAGGGAATCTGGGTGGAAGGGGAAGGCTGGGGAGGCAGAGGGGGAGCCGGGTCGCCAGAGAAGGAGGAGGAAGGAAATGGAGGAAAAAGGAATGAGGAAGAAGAAATGAGTATTTTAGATTTTTCACCATGTGTGAAATGGATTAAAAAAATAATGATACACTGTTTGTTTTTTTTTTTTTTTTTTTGGGTTGGGGTTGGGGGGGGGGGGGGGGGGGGGGGGGGGGGGGGGGGTTAGGTTTGTCTTTCTCACTTTTTGAGGGTGGCAATATCCTTTCTCGTACTCCTCCACACAAACAGATTTTCATGGTGCATTACAATATATTACTGAAAGCTTTGAACGTGTAGTCGACTAAAACTGAACTAGGTCTTCTTCCCCGATCTCCTCTCAAAAATCGGTTGCTGTAGGATCAATGGCTTTCGCAACAGTTCGTCAGAGTCTCGTCGCAGCAGTTTTAGAGTGTCTTAACCAAATATGAGGCTCACTGGCATTAATATTATGGTTCTACTAAAAAAAAACTATGTAATAATACTTCGCTTCATAAAAATCAACTTTTCATTTCATTTTGGCTCTTAAAAGACTTAATTAAGACTAGCTGAGACTTAATCGTGACTTGAAAGTGATTGATTCTATCCATATTAAATGTAAGTTTCTGAGGAGGAAGAAGAATGGAAAATATGACACGTCAACCCTCGGATTATGAAGATTTAAGATTGGATCCGTGCACGATATGATGAGTTTGAAGAAGGCTAACGCTCTCTTTCTCGATCAATCACTGTTGATCCCCGTCACTTCTGAGCAATTTTCTCAAAATGCTTGGTTGAGGAATCAAAGGTTCTTCCACTGAAAAGCAAAAAGGCCACACATTACTCTAAAGAATGAGTATGACTTCCATCATCCAAATGGAACAGACTAAACATGCACGCGCTTGAAAGAAATCAAAAGTTCGGAAATGATGAAAGATCTCAATAGCATCACGTACAAAGCGTTTTCAGACATACCACCAATTGTAACATTGATCATATGGGAGTTTGACCGCCAGTCGAGTATCAGGTTTCATATTCTATTTAAGATTTGATTTTCGGGTCCATTTGGATTCCAATTTGTTTCTTTTTTGTAATTTTTATTTCTAGTTTCGACGTAGATTAGACTTCTGCTTCTAAATCCTATTTTAAGGCTAGGTCCAATTTTCATACTTGGAGCTTCATCTTCACGGGCTCAATCGTCAGTCACTGGAGGCGACCTACAGAGAGCGACAAGGGTCATCGTACAGATGCTGGTGCCCAAGTCTCCCACATGGATCACAGAGAAAGACTGTGATTAACAAGCTGCAGATTTGCACAGCTGCCTGAGAGAAAGAACGACGTAGTAAGAGGATAAGATAGCTTGATTCACTGCGGGCTGTTGGTTAAGGGCGGAAGTGAGGAAGTAAGGAAGTGAGGAAGTAGTAATAGTTCCTTTGGACTTGGGAATTGGCTAGTAAGTTTTCCGGTGTTCGGATGTTGCTGGGAAGTGTGGTTTAGAAAATGTTATGTCTTTTCTGGTGTTTGGATGGTAATGTATAAGGGGAAGTGGAAAGTGACCGCAAAATAATATTTAAATAAAAATTAA
>JAVJIF010011595.1:0-114293 GCA_038442645.1 Agave tequilana
ATTTACATCATGTACTCTATCATAACAAAACTTAGCAAGGGGGCCTTGCGTCCACAATGTGTACAAGTGTACACATGAGCATATATAGTGTTGTGTGTATGACCGTGAGGAGCACGTGTATGCCGTGGTTTGTGTGCATGCATAGGAGGAACATGTTTCTTTCGAAACATAGATTCCAAACATGTGTGGTTCAAGGCACATTGGCTCAAGTGGAGCCCAAACAATCAATATTCTTCTTCAATAAGTTTATATCATTTTCAATGTTAGAAGAAGAAGTGCATGCAATAGGTATGCTAGAAGGTGAAACTATACTAGCATAGCAAACCTGAGAATCCATATCATTTTTCAAATAAATATTTTTCTTAGAAACCAAATCCAATTCCTTTGAAATAGAAGCAATTTTATTTTTTAAAGTTTCATTTTCTTTACAACAAAATCAAGTTTTGAAGATAAAGCCTCATTTTTCTTCAAAATAATGTCACAATCATTTTTGATTTTCAAAATTTCATTTTCTTTTAGAGCAAGGTTAAGTTTAGATTTCAATGAATCCCTTTCATTAGAAATCTCCATTTTCTCTTGCAAAACCAAATCAAGTTTAGAAGATAAATTTCCATTTTCTTTATTTAATGCAAAACTTTTCTTTTTCAAAGCTTTATATTTTTCAAGCATTTTTCACAAACAATTGATATTTCTTCATTCAATGTATCGGCATCAATATGATCATCGCCGGAAGAACTAGCACAATCATCTAGTTGAGATTTTGAATATACCTCAAGGGAGTCATTCCCTTGGACCATGTATCAATGTTGTTCAGATTCTTCCTCACTAGATTCCTTCTCCATTATGTTTGGCGTTTGTAGCGCGGGAGAGGTCAATGTGTTCCACATTGCAAAGGCGGAATCACAATGAGAAACCATAGAAACATAATCTTTATTAAGTGTGCTCCTAGGTGCCTCAAGGGCTTGTGCATTGGCCTCTATATGCTTGCTATTATCAACATAGGATTTCTTGGTAGTGGCAAGGAAAACATGCAAACCTAGGGTTTTTAGGTACATACTCATCCTAAATTTCCAAATGTTAATGTTGGAAACATTATACATGGGAGGGGTCAGCAATCCATGAGTGTGGTGTAAACAATATAAGTGTGCAAATACAAATCTAGATTAGCAACCAAGATCTCACTCCTAGGTGGTTAAACCTAATATCAGGAGCGTAGGCTCTGATACCAATTGAAAGTACACCTAGAGGGGGGTGAATAGGTGTAAGGCTAATCTAATGACTAAATGCACACACTTAGTGTTATCAAAGAGTGTAGCCGAATTTCCGGTGAAGGGCTCTGGACTATCTCCTCTAAATTCCTCTAAATAAGAGTTGAGGTGCTATATGAAGCTCTCTTAGTTAAACACAAGTATGGGCACATAATCAATCCAAGCATGTATATATGATATGACAATAAGATGCAATGCACAATATAAGAGAGAGAGAGAGTTAGAGAAAGTGGATCAAACGCAAACACCGAGATATTTTCGAGGTTCGAGCACACAGCTCTACGTCCCCGCCTTCACACAGAAGGATTTTCACTAACTCGTCCACACAAGACTTCCCACACAGGGAACCTCCACTGAGGATTTGGGCAAATATAATTAGGGAGTACACAACTCCTCTCTCAACCAATACAACCTCTCACTAGAGGGATTCCAACTCAACCTCCAAATCACCTCTACACAAGAGGGATACCAACAACAGGTAACGAGGTTTACAACACAAGGTGATCACAAAGACCATAAACCAAATCTTTTCTCACTAAATAAGATCCTAATAGATAGGATAGATAAGATAACCTCAAGTGTGAGAAAATCAAGGTGTTTGGAAATCAAATAACAAAGAAAAATACTTGGAAAAACAATTAGAATTTGATAGAAATGAAGAATAAAACAAATATCCCAAATACTTTATTTTTCTTTGATTTTTCCAACTCTTGAAAAAAATAAAGTATGATCTTTTAAACCCAAAAACTCTTTTGAAAACTTGCTGTTAAACACTTGTAAAGGTGGGAAAATTGCTCTCTAAAAACTTGTTAAAAATCAACTCAAATGCGGGGTATTTATAGCCCCAAAGGGATCTGCCCGTTGGCAGCTGGAAAGGGCAGATTTGCCCTTCCGGTCGACTGATTAGTCTCTGAGCCTATATAATTTTCATCACATTCTCATATTTATTTAATATAAAAATCTGCTAATAAGGCTTTGCTTGCTTGATTCTAGAACCATGGTGTGCAATGACGAAGAAGACCCTAAATCACCATTTAATTGGTGATTAGAAGCCTATATCATAGCCATTGACCTAGAAGAGCTGATTCATCAAAACTAGGGGCCAAAAACTAGAAACCGGGCACAGAACCTGAGAGGGGACAGACTGGACCACGCGCGGCTCGAAGCGCCGCGCGCGCGGTCCTAGTATGGCCGCGGCGGCGGCCGCGTTTTGGGCCAGAGGTTGTCCCCTGGCCCCCCTCTTCCCTAGTGCCTATAAAAGCCCTCCTGGGTTCTTCAGTTGGAGGATATGCAGAGTTTTAGGGTAGTTTTCATTTCCATTTTATAGTTTAGGATAGTTTAGGTTAGTGTTCTTCTTCTTCCTCCCTTGTATTTTCAATTTTGTAAATCTTGTAATAGGGAGAGAGAGTGGTACATGTTGGGAAGCAAGAGTGCTTGTAATAAAAGGTGACAATCTATGAAAGGTGCTCTCTTACCTTATCTTTGTTTTCTTCTCTCTAATCTCTTTTACATGTATAGCTAATCTTTTCTCTCATGGCACTAACTACTAACCACCAACTATTCTAACTTCTTTTATGATAATCTACATGAATCTAATAGCCTCTACTTGGCCTTGCTCTTGCAAGAGCCATTGATGGCTCATGATGATGGATCTAACTCTAACTTCCTAACCACTAACAAGCTAACATTACTTTACTCCATGCTTACTTTTAGTTTTGATGATTTAAGTGTAGCTTGAACTTGTTTTGTAGAGTTGGGTTGTGATGAGTTACATATGGGTCATGCTTTGAATAGCTCTTGAACCAAGGACTAGTGATGGCCAATGATACATGTGAGGAAACTATCACTAAGAGGTTAGCATGTTGGTGGAGTCATTAGTAGTTAGTAGCTATGGGTTTTCTTTCTTTTCACTTTGTTTAGACATACAAAAATCACAAACATATTCTTTTCTATGTTTCCCACTTCTTTGTTTTCACCGTACTTCTCTTTTCATTCTTTCTTTTCTTTTCTTTTCATCCTTTAAAACTTTGAAGAACTTTTTAACAAACACGTGAATCAACTGGTAAAGCTTTTATCGCCTCCCATCCTTGTGGATTCGACTCGTTTTAGCCTCTATGCTATAACGGAAGTATCGAGGAAGCCAATGCACACACACTTCAAATCTTCACTTCAAAACATACACTTTTTGTGCGCGATTTCCCCGATCAAATTTTGGCGCCGTTGCTGAGGAATGGAACGGTTTGAGTTCACATTTTTGTTAACTTTTCTTCTTTGTTTTTGGTGTGCAGGTTAAGTTGTTAGCATTGCAGAAGTCCACACTTGCTCAAGTGTGGTTGGGTAAATTCTTGTATATTTTTTATATTCTGCTACTAATGTTTGTTTATATTACCTGTACACTGTAAATAATTTTAAAAATTAAAATACGGTAATTGGATGCTTTAAAATGGTTTAGACATTTGCATCTAGGCACGTGTCAACTTTCATTCCAATATATTGTATTGTATTCTTGTGTTGTTGTGATTTGATAGAAGGTGTACATATGAAATTGCATATAGTATAAGACAAACACTTCAGAATTTACTCGCATTTTTGTGTTCATTCTTATCTATATTGCACACTTGCACTAATTTAACTTAAGGGAAAAACCTAATACAACATAAGGTGGGAAAGTTATTACCCTCCCTTAGCCCACAAAAATCACCTCCCCACTCACACAACCCAAGCCTTAATAAAATTTGCGAGACGTTGGCCCCTAGGGACATCTCAGACTCATTTAAGAGATTGACCTAAGGAGAAAGTTGTTAGAAGTTGACTCTTGTCAAATCGGTGTCTAAGGTTGGGGATTGAGAGGTGAAACCTCGAAGAACAGTGGTTTGACATAATTAGGCCGGTTGCTCCGGCACGGATACTTCCCACTGATCTTGCCCCTAGCTGGCCGATTAACTCGTAGCCAGCTTCCGACAATATACCCCTGGTGGACAGTCTAACCAGTTAGGAGTCGTCTAGGTCTAAGTCAACCCTAGCATAGGCTTGTTTTCTTTTTCTTTTTCTTTATTTGTTTGTTTGTTTTTTTCTTTCTTGTAAATTGTGATATGAATTTTAATAACAACAATTCTTTCAATTATAATATGAATCCATATTTCACCCTGACCTCATTTGACTCAGATAACTCTAACCCGGCTATGTACAACATGAACCAACCATATATGCCGGGTTGGGATTATCCGAATCAATATGACCCGTACGCCCAATCTTATGACCATAATTCTCAAAATAATTTCAACTCTTCACAGAGTTCATGGGGATTCACCTACCCCGAGTCAAATTTTTAATCATCTTGTCCACAATTTTCACAATATTCATTCCCCAATTTTGATTCATATACTCCTTTTTCTGAACCACCAATTGAAGAAAAATCATCATTGGAATGGATTATGGAAGAGTCCCTACAAGAAGTACAAAATATGCTAAATTCACAATCCTTCCCACATCAAACTCCACATACCCCTTTTCTAGAGCCTCCAATTGAGGATGAATTTGAGCTAGAAAAGCGTTTGAAAGTTTTTTGTGAAAGAATGCAAAACATGTTGGACTCATCCTCTTAACCAAATTTTCAAGAGTCCTACTCATCTTTTCCAGTCTCACCAATTCAAAATGAACAACCATCAATACTAGACTTGCGTATGGAGCCCTGGAATGAGTCTAATCTGATGGACTCACAATTTCACCATAATTTTCAAAATCAACTTCCATGCACATTTTTTCAAGAACCAATTACAAAGAGTATGGAAGACATGATTCTGAATCCAAATTCTGTTATAAGGCCTATCAGTAGATTAGACGCACTTATGAGCGAATTGATCAATGAGAGCAAGGATAGCCTTTCTTGTCAACCTTTGACCGATCCTTATATCCCTAACTCTACTGATTGGACCCATGAATCATGTCATTTTTGAAATCTAGCTTCAATTTCAGAACATACATTTGAATTTGACCACGCTCCAAGTTATGAAAATCGCCTGGACATTCTGGCAAGTTATCCCTTTCCTAAAATTGAAACCGAACCTGACTGTGATCCTAAACCTCATGTTAGTAATTCCATTTCGCTTTTTGATTCAATAATGGCTCCGTATCTTTACCAGATTTTTTTCTCTATTCCAGAGTCAATATTGAATCCTGTACCAGTACACCGTGAAATGGAATCACCAATCTCTCATGATCACACTTCATTCATTGGGAAAGTGTGTGAACATCAATTCTTTGGTTTAGACCCTATTTTTGAAACAATTTCGACTCTTATTGTTGACTCTTGACTTGATCTGAGCCAACTTCCCGAGTCGGTATCGGTTTTTATTCCTAATCCCTTTGAGTCCAAATCCATCATTTTCAAAAATCACACTTCATTGTTGGACAAGAATGTTGACAAAAATGACTCAATAATTATTTTGAAAATTGAAAATTAGATGGGGATAATTTTTTAAATAAGACCATTCAGTCCATCATTCTTTTACTGGGTCATATTAGAGAGGTCATTGGTGGGTTCCTGCAAGATCCACGCTATTTTGATTGGGTCGCAACGCTTGGCCCAATCAGACCACCACCGGAGCCACCCACTTGAGGTAATCTTCCTTCCCTCTCCATTTGTTTCAAGTATTTACACATTCACGATGCATTGAGGACCATGCATGAGATAAGTGTGGGGGAGGTTTACTAACGTAGTTAGTTTTATTTTTTCTTTCTTTTACACTTCTTTTTAATTAAACAAAAAAATATTTTATATAAACACTTTTCTTTTCTTTTTACAAAACTTTTTGAAATAAGAGAAATAGTTTTTGATTTATTTTTAAGAAAATTAAGATTATCTTAGGAATTAGGAAGACCTAAAATTATGAAATTTTAAACCGAGTCAAAATAATAGATCTTGTTTAAATTTTAGGAAAAGAAAGTAAAACTGAAAAGATAATTTGATCTTGAATTTTTTGCCTTAGATTTATGCACTTCACACTTACACAATTTTTGGGATTGAAACAAAGACTGAAAATGCAAAAAAATATATGATAAATAAAAACCACTTAATGAAGTTGGGTAATTATGCCTCAGGAAGCATGATTATTAACACCTAAAACGGTGGACAAAAAATAAATAATCCCCTTTAGTTTTGTGGCCTTATTTACTCGAGTCCTTAATCCGGAGGATGTTTTCTCATCTGGTGCCCTAAGACCATCTGGTTTGAGAGTCACCAGCTAAAGGCTCACTACCCGGGTAAATAAGAAAGCCTAAGACAACTAAGAGAAGAAAAATAAAAAAATAAAAAATATATATATAATATAAATAAATGGCATGAAAGTTAGAGTCGATTTCCCAAAAAACCTTCACTGTTCACAAAGTGCATATTTTTCTAAGAGTTTTATGATAGATCAAAAGTCAATTCAATTTTAAATTCTTACATTTAATTTATAATAAGATTTTGCATTTCGACTTAGTTTAAGAAAGAATAATTTCTGGATAACCTCTGACCTTGATCACTTATATTTTTGCAAAAATACTTCGAACACTTTTCTCTATTTTTCAAAATGTTTTTTTCAAAAATACTAACATTTGATTTCTTTCTTTATGGATTTTGTGGGTGTAATCCGCTAAAAACCCTAAGGAGACAAAACTCCTCCTCTAGGGGAAACTTAGAGGTTTAACGGCTTGTTGCACATACTCAGTGCAATCGCGTCACCTACGAAAGTGGTGTAATAATTTTCTTAGTTTTTTGTTTTGCTCGGGACGAGCAAAAGATAAGTGTGGGGTATGATTAGTCTCTGATCTTGCATAATTTTCATCTCATTCTCATATTTATTTAATATAAAAATCTGCTAATGAGGCTTTGCTTACTTGATTCTAGGTTCATGGTATGCAATGAAGAAGAAGACCTAAATCACCATTTAATTGGTGATTAGAAGGCTATATCATAACCATTGACCTAGAAGAGCTGATTCGTCAAAACTAGGGGCCAAAACCAGAAACCGGGTACAGAACCTGATAGGGGACAGACTGGACCGCGCGCGGCTCGGAGCGCCGGCGCGGCCCTATTATGGCCGCGGAAACGCGTCCTAGGCCGCATTTTCGCAGCCGCGTTTTGGGCCAGAGGTTGTCCCCTGGCCCCCCTCTTCCTGATGCCTATAAAAACCCCCTGGGTTCTTCAGTTGAAGGATATGCAGAGTTTTAGGATAGTTTTCATTTCCATTTTGTAGTTTATGGTAGTTTAGGTTAGTGTTCTTCTTCTTCCTCGTATTTTTCATTTTGTAGATCTTGTAATAGGGAGAGAGAGTGGTACATATGAAGCAAGAGTGCTTGTAATAGAAGGTGACAATCTATGAAAGGTATTCTCTTACCTTATCTTTGTTTTCTTCTCTCTAATCTCTTTTACATGTGTAGCTAATTTTTTCTCTCATGGCACTAACTACTAACCACCAACTATTCTAACTTCTTTTATGATAATCCACATGAATCTAATAGCCTCTACTTAGCCTTGCTCTTGCAAGAGCCATTGATGGCTCATAATGATGGATTTAACTCTAACTTCCTAACCATTAACAAGCTAACATTACTTTACTCCATGCTTACTTTTAGTTTTGATGGTTTAAGTGTAGCTTGAACTTGTTTTGTAGAGTTGGGTTGTGATGAGTTACATATGGGTCATGCTTTGAATAGCTCTTGAACCAAGGACTAGTAATAGCCAATGATACATGTGAGGCAACTATCACTAAGAGGTTAGCATGTTGGTGGAGTCATTAATAGTTAGTAGCTATGGGTTTTCTTTCTTTTCACTTTATTTTAGACATACAAAAATCACAAACATATTCTTTTCTATGTTTCCCACTTCTTTGTTTTCACCGTACTTCTCTTTTCATTCTTTCTTTTCTTTTCTTTTCATTCTTTAAAACTTTGAAGAACTTTTTAACAAATACGTGAATCAAACGGTAAAGCTTCTATCGCCTCCCGTCCTTGTGGATTCGACTCGTTTTAGCCTCTATGCTATAACGGAAGTATCGAGGAAGCCAAAGCATACACACTTCAAATCTTAACTTCAAAACATACACTTTTTGTACGCGGTTTCTCCCGATCATCGATCGCCCGGTCAACCGGCCCAACGGTCCACGGTCAGATTTCTGACCGTTGTGCCTCTCGTCAACCGGCCCGATCGACCAAGATGGATACAGAGAGCAGAGCTCTCTGCCGGTCGACCGGCCCGGTCGACTGGGGCCATTCCAGAGAGCAGAGCTCTCTGGACGGTCGATCGCCCGGTCCACCGGCCCACCAGCCCTGGCTGCGTGCATGTCCTGTGCACGTCGGTCGATCGGTCCGGTCGACCGACTTTTGCCTCGATCGACTGGTCCTGTCGACCGGCAGACAGCCTGGTTAACATTTATAAGGTTTAAAAACTTGTCTTTTTGGCTACTAAAAAATCCCATAAAATACACATAAATTCCACAAAATATGTTCTTATTATATCTTTGAAATACAAATATGTGTGACAAAAATTCAACACATATTACAAACTATTTGAACCATTTTTGTGAGATTGAAAATTTGCCTTAAACCAAAAACCATATTTTCCGAAACTAGAATTTTTGAAATGGAAAACCGATTTTTTCAAAACACATGTAAATACAAAAACATGATATTGAAACAATTTTGAAGAATATTGTATATGGATAGAATCCAATATACATGAAAGATATTATATCTATATTTTTAACATTAAATCCAAAATAAGTTTTGTTTAAATACAAAACTCCAAACTCATGAATATCTTATCAAATTAAGTTTTTCTAAGTATATGAAGCATAGATGTATATAGATCAAATCTAATATAAATTAAACCATGTAAACTTGTTTTGATTCTATCTATTCATGAAAACCAAGATCGATTAAACCGAAAACCAAAAACCAATAAACTTAAAACATGAAACTTTAATAAGTGTATGTAATGTGAACTTGAGCATATCAACACTATCTAATCTTTACACAAGATCTAAATAAAATTTTAAACTAAATAAACCGATGTCTTCTTGTAGAACTCCATCTCCAAGTTGACTCGATCCAAACGTGATCCACCGAGCTTGACTCCAACCGAGTGCTAGATGTGAACTTGACGCTCGAGCTCTTGAATCACCATGTGAAAGCTCCAAAACACCTTTGTTGAAGCTAATCACCTACTAATATCTTGGTTAAATATCTGAAACTTGCTTCAAAGTGTTTAAGTATCATGTTTTTGTATTTGATGAGTTTTGGACAAAACAAATTTTCATTTGAAAAATCCAAGTTTGAAAAAATACGGGTTTTGGTTTTCGGTAATTTTTCTATAACACAAAAATGGTTCAATATGTTTGATATTTGTGTTGAAATTTTTAACACATGTTTGTATATCATATATAATGTTAGAAACTATTTTTGTGAATTTTTAGAAGTTTTATGGGATTTATAAAAATTATTTAAAACCCAATTTTCTGACCCAGATTGCCTTCTGCCAGGCTCTGGCGGTCGACCTGGCCGGTCGACCGGACCCAGAGTCGGTCGACCGGGACGGTCGACGGACATGCACACACCTGTGCACGTTGGCTAGGCACTTGGGCGGTCGACCGTGCGGTCGACCGGCCAGAGAGCTTTGCTCTCTTGATTTTTACGGTCGACCGGCCGGTCGACCGCTGGCTTCCAACGGTCATTTTTTTTTACCGTTGGCGGTCGACCGGGCGGTCGACCGCCAGCCGCCAAGGCTGACAGATCAGCCCCAACGGCTAGTTTTTGTTTGGGGATATAAATACCCCATCTCTTTAGGGTTTTTGGTTAAGTTTTCATGAGCCAAAATTTTCCTACCTCTAGTGTTTTGTTTCAAGATTCAAAAGAGTTTTTAGAGCTTAAAAGATTTGATCTATGCTTTGTTTTAAAAAGAGTTGGAAAATCATTTTGAAAAGGAAATTCTTAGGGAATTGTTTTGATCTTAATTATCTATTTTATCTAGAGTTTTCCCTAGAGTTTTTCTTTGAGTTTTTGATTTCCAAACTCTTAGTTTTCTCCACACTTGAGCTATATCTCCTATCCTATTCTATTAGAATCATTTATTTGTGGGAAAAGAAATTGTTTGAGGTTGTGGAAACCTCCAAGTTGTAAACCCTTTCATTTGTTGTATCCCTCTTTGGTAGAGGTGGATTTGGGTTGTTGGTTGCTCCCTCTTTGGTAGAGGTTGAGGTTGTGGTTTACTCCATCTTGATGAGGTGGAGTTGGTTGGTATTTGTATCCCTCTTCGGTAGAGGTGGATTGTGCTTGTATCCCTCTCGGTGAGGTGGATTTGGTTGTATTGGTGGAGTTCGGTACTCCGATCTTCGGTAGACCATTTGTATTGCCTCGGTGGAGGTTCCCTCGATGGGAGTCCTAGGTGGACAAGTTAGTGGATTAGAAATCCTTCTCGTGAAGGTGGGGACGTAGAGCTCGGTGCTCGAACCTCGAAACACATCTTGTTGTTTGCGTTTGATCCATTGACTCATATATCTCTCTCTCTCTCTTTACCTTTGTGCATAGCATCATTCATATTGTCATATCTTATATGCTTGTGTTGTGCCTTGCATTGATTCATATTGCTTATTCCTATATGCTTGGTTGTGTTTGCTTGTGTGCCTCACTTGTGCTTAACCACGAGAGCTTCATATAGCGCCTCAACTCTTATTCAGAGGAATCAAGAGGAGTTAGTCCAGAGCCCTTCACGGGGAATTCGGCTACACTCGTTGGTTGCACTAAGTTTTGTTGCAAATTAGTTTTAATTTTCGCATTTAGTTCATTAGATTAGTGGTACACCTATTCACCCCCCCTCTAGGTGTACTTACAATTGGTATCAGAGCCTACGCTCCTGATATTTGGTTTAACCACCTAGGAGTGTGATCTTAGTTTGCTAATCTATCATTTACATTTGCACATTATTTGTTTGCACACACTCATGGATTGCTTGTCACCTCCCATGTTTGATGTCACCAACATTGACATGTGGAAATTTAGGATGTCCATGTATTTGAAAACCCTAGGCTTGCATGTTTTCCTTGCCGCTACCAAGAAATGCTATCTTGGTAACCGTAATCATATAGGGGCCAATACACTTGCCCTTGAGGCTATTAGAAGCACGCTTAACAAAGATTATCTTATGCTTGTTTCTAACTTTGATTCCGCCTTTGCAGTGTGGAACATGTTGACCACCTCCAAGCTTCAATTGCCAATCCAACCGGAGGATGAATCTAGTGGAGAATCCGAGCCACAATGCTTTATGGTCTAAGGGAATGACTCCCTTGAGGTATACTCGGAAACTCAATTAGATAATGATGATGCTAGTTCTTCATGTGATGATCATATTGATGCCAATGCCTTGAATGAAGAACTCTCTATTGTTTGTGAAAAATTATTAGAAAAATATAATTTGTTGAAAAAGAAAAGTTTTGAACTAAAAGAAGAAAACAAGGATTTATGTTCAAAACTTGATTTGGTTTTGCAAGATAAAGTGGAGATTTCTAATGAAAGAGATTCATTAAAATCTAGACTTGAACTTGCCCTAAAAGAAAATGAATTTTTGAAAAATAAAAATGATTGTGAAACAATTTTGAAGAAAATGAAAACTTGTCTTCAAAAGTTAGTTTTGTTTTAAAAGAAAATGATTCTTTGAAATTGAATATTGCTTCTATTTCCAAGGAATTAGAAATTGTTTTAAAGAAAAATGAATCTTTGAAAAATGATATAGATTCTCATGTTTGCCATGCTAGGATAGTTTCACCTAGTTCACTTATTGCATGCTCCACTTCTTCTTTAATTGAAAATGATATAAAATTGATAAAGAAGAATATGGATTGTTTGGGCTCCACTTTGAGCCAATGTGTTTTGAGCCATACACGTTTGGAATCTATGTTTCGAAAGAAATAAGTTCATATTATGCATGCACACCCTACACGGCATACACATGCTCCTCACGTACACACCCATCACATGTATGCTCATGTGTACACTTGTACACATTGTGGACGTAAGGGCCACCTTACTAAATTTTGCTATGATAGAATACATGTTTCTAATTTAGCAACTAAATTTGTTTGGGTTAGAAAAGGTACTAACCCCCATGGACCCAAAAGAGTATGGGTACAAAAGACCACCCCTATTGTATTTGATGTAGGTGTGGGCTCTCGCATGACGTGAGAGTTGCGGTACCTTGAGGTGGATGCGTTCCGAGCATAAAGAAAACATTTTGGATGCATCACTTTCAAGGGAAGTTTTGATGGGAGGACCACCTTGGTTTGGAGAACTAGAGAAGTGCCCTCATTGGTTTTGGTATCGATCTCTAACTTCCGTTTATATTTACATGCTTTCATATCATTGTTTATAGCATGTTTTGATGGTTATGATTATTATAATTATGCCATGTGAATTAGATTAGTGATATACATGTTAGTTATATGAGACACCCATGTTTAATATGGATCTATATCTATGTGTTCTCACCTTATTATTAACTAATATGTATGTCCTAGATCTAATGCACATGCATATACATAATGATCATATGGATGTTTATGACCTTTGTTTTTGATGCTTCATGATTTGAATATATGTTTAAATGTTAGTTTTCATTAAGACTAGGATTTATACTTGTACATATAGTGGGCCACAAATAAATTTTTATATGTTTGAGCTTGAACACTTATTTGTACCCATTAGATTGCTAGTATAGTCTAGTTTTGATGATTCATGCATTTGACTTGTATTCCCATTTTTGGACATGTTTTATGATCATGTGTTTTCACTTCATGTATATGTCCATCTTGTCTAAACTATTGATTATACATATACATCCTTTGAGCCACGTGCCTTAATGCATATACATTTGTGGACTCGTTATGTTTTGGATATGTATGTATACTTTAGTTTATACTTGACATACATATGCCTTGAAGAAATCGAGTTTTGATGATTTTCATGTTTTGAGGAATATTGAGCTTGAATGTCTATTTTCATGATTATTTGTGTCACATAACACATGTACACTCACTTCATTTAAATGTTTCTCATGATTATGTTTTTCATGAATATGTATGGGCTTTATGGACTTCGAGTGTTTAGTGCCATGTGATTTACATGTTTTTCATGAAATATAATTTTGTTTTATTCCTTGCTTGAAGGATTCCGTACTAGTTTAAAAGTTTTTTCATTTAACTAGTTGCGGGATTCTTCATTTTGGTAGAGTTTTTCAAACATACTATATTTTTCAAAACTATTTTTGAAAACCCCCTACCTTCCAAGGGCGGTTGGATGGGAGACCATGCACATGTTTGCTTTATAGTGAAAATCATTTTAAACTTGAGCATGATTGGGTGGTAGGAAATATGAGATATACTCTTGATATTATTGTTGTTTCAATTGGTATCATTGGATTCTTTCAATTGGTATCAATATTGACATTTCTTGTATACTCATATATATTTTTATGTATGTATGCTTTCACTTCAAATTGTATCAATTTCGATTGGTATCTAATTTTTTATACAAATATATGTTTATGCTAAAGCTTGAATTTTTAATGACCATCATGTTTCAATTGATTAGTTTTCAATTGATATTTTAAACACAAGCTTATGCATCTTTTTAGTTGGTATTTCATAAAAGGGAGAAAATTTGTATTTTATCTTTCAATTGGTATTTTGTTTACCGTTGATTTCTACTCCCACACTTTATGTTGAAAATTGATTTTATTTTGATATCATATGCTCTAAATGACAAATACTTACAATTGGTATCTTTTTGTATCAAGATGCTTATTTGAATACTTTAAATTGGTATCAAGATTTTATTTGTTTTCTCAAAATTGGTATCAATGCCTTATTTACTTTCAAGTGGTATATGTTAACTTTCATTTGGTATCTAAATGTACTACTTTGACACATTTTTAATTGGTATCAAATTTATTTTATTGAGAAAATTCGAAATGTTTTAATAAGAAATATGAAAAATGTTTTGATTTATATTGCCTATATGCAAGGGGAGCTTAACATCTCTTCTACATATAGATTCATGTTGTGTGTATCCTATATTGAGGAGCTTGACAACTCTTCTTTATGTGGTACACGTGTGTAGGGGGAGCTTCACATCTCCTCTTATACATTGCATATTATGTGTTATGTGAATTAGGGCTTGTCATCCCTTCTTTATGTAATGCATATATGTAGGGAAGTTAACTTTGCGTCTTCCCCTTCATGAATGTATATCGCATATATCTATTTATTGATTTGTTTGTTTGACCCCTTAGTTAATTCTTTGTTTCGAACAAAAAGGGGAGAAGAATTTATTGATTTGTTTTTACTTTGACCCCTTGTTGATGATTGACAAAAAGGGGGAGACGTATTTGGTATATATATGCATGTTTTTGGCATGTTTTTGAAAAAAAAGGAGTTATGTTTATGCATATATGTTTTGTGTTTTTGCAAATAAGAAAAAAATTTGATGTGTTTCATGTTTATCTCCATGCATTTGCATACATGTTCATAAGCCTTCATTGCATATTTATTATGTTTCTTCCTATGCATGAGTTAAGGGGGAGCTTCTTTGAAGATTAACTTTAATCCATGCATATATAACTCCATGAGTTTTGTCATCATCAAAAAGGGGGAGATTGTTGGCTCAGTGGCCTTCCACTCTAGTTTTGATGATGATTAACTCATGTAGTTATGTTTACTAATTATCTTGTGTTGTTTAGTTTCAGATCATTTAATCAAGATATTAATTGGTGATTGCTTCAACAAGATGGTTTGGAAGCTTTCACATGGTGATTCCAGAGCCCGAGCATCAAGATCATACATAGCACTCGTTGGAGTCAAGCTCGGTGGATCACGGTTTGGATCGAGTCGAGTTGAAGATGGAGATCATCAAGAAAACTTAGGTATCCTAGTTTAGTTTGTGTTTGAGATCCATGTGTAAAGATTAGATAGTGTGATATGCTCAAGTTCACAATACAGACACGTTTCATGTTTTGGATTCGTTTTTCGGATTTTGTTTAACCGATATTGGTTTTCATGAATAGATAGATTCAAAACAAGTTTAAATGTATATTAGATATGTTCTATATACATACATGCTTCATTTCCTAGACAAACTTATTTTGACTTACCTATTCATGTGGTTTAGGTTTTGTATTTTCAACAAAACATATTTTTGGTATTAAAAGTCAAAAACATGAATATATATATATATGTTTCTTGTATATTGGATTTCTATCCATATGCAACTTGCTTCAAAGTGTTTAAGTATCATGTTTTTGTATTTGGATGAGTTTTGGACAAAACAAATTTTCATTTGAAAAATCCAAGTTTGGAAAAATACGGGTTTTGGTTTTCGAAAATTTTTCCATAACACAAAAATGGTTCAATATGTTTGATATTTGTGTTGAAATTTTTAACACATGTTTGTATATCATATATAATGTTAGAAACTATTTTTGTGGATTTTTAGAAGTTTTATTAGATTTATTAGAATTATTTAAAACCCAGTTTTCTGACCCAGATTGCCTTCTGCCAGGCTCCGGCGGTCGACCGGGCCGGTCGACCGGACCCAGAGTCGGTCGACCGGGATGGTCGACCGACGTGCAGACACCTGTGTACGTTGGCCAGGTACTTGGGCGGTCGACCGTGCGGTCGACCGGCCAGAGAGCTTTGCTTTCTGGATTTTTACGGTCGACCGCTGGCTTCCAATGGTCATTTTTTTGACCATTGGCGGTCGACCGGGCGGTCGACCGCCAGCCGCCAAGGCTGACAGATCAGCCCCAACGGCTAGTTTTTGTTTGGGGATATAAATACCCCATATCTTTAGGGTTTTTGGTTAAGTTTTCATGAGCCAAAATTTTCCTACCTTCTAGTGTTTAGTTTCAAGATTCAAAAGAGTTTTTAGAGCTAAAAGGATTTGATCTTTGCTTTGTTTTAAAAAGAGTTGGAAAATCATTTTGAAAAGGAAATTCTTAGTGAATTGTTTTGATCTTAATTATCTATTTTATCTAGAGTTTTCCCTACAGTTTTTCTTTGAGTTTTTGATTTTCAAACTCTTGGTTTTCTCCACACTTAAGCTATATCTCCTATCCTATTCTATTAGGATCATTTATTTGTGGGAAAACAAATTGTTTGAGGTTGTGGAAACCTCCAAGTTGTAAACCCTTTCATTTGTTGTATCCCTCTTTGGTAGAGGTGGATTTGGGTTGTTGGTTGCTCCCCTTTGGTAGAGGTTGAGGTTGTGGTTTACTCCCTCTTGGTGAGGTGGAGTTGGTTGGTATTTGTATCCCTCTTCGGTAGAGGTGGATTGTGCTTGTATCCCTCTCAGTGAGGTAGATTTGGTTGTATTGGTGGAGTTCGGTACTCCGGTCTTCGGTAGACCATTTGTATTGCCTCGGTGGAGGTTCCCTCGGTGGGAGTCCTAGGTGGACAAGTTAGTGGATTAGAAATCCTTCTCGGTGAAGGTGGGGACGTAGAGCTCGGTGCTCGAACCTCGAAACACATCTTGTTGTTTGCATTTGATCCATTGACTCTTATCTCTCTCTCTCTCTTTACCTTTGTGCATAGCATCATTCATATTGTCATATCTTATATGCTTGTGTTGTGTCTTGCATTGATTCATATTGCTTATTCCTATATGCTTGGTTGTGTTTGCTTATGTGCCTCACTTGTGCTTAACCACGAGAGCTTCATATAGCGCCTCAACTCTTATTCAGAGGAATCAAGAGGAGTTAGTCCAGAGCCCTTCACGGGGAATTCGGCTACACTCGTTGGTTGGACTAAGTGTTGTTGCAAATTAGTTTTAATTTCCGCATTTAGTTCATTAGATTAGCGGTACACCTATTCACCCCCCCCCTCTAGGTGTACTTACAAGAGAGACCAAAACACGATTTAGACTGACATTTTATTCATAAATCAGTAGGAAATGTGATATAATAATGCAGAATTGTAGTCAATCAGGTGACCGGTAGGGGTTCGACTCCGATCCAAATTGGTACTCATCCTGGGCAGCTTTAGGTTGCTAGTGTGATTCTACAACCATCCAGTCATGTCTTGCAGGCTTCAGTCTGCTAGGATATCGGTGCCTCGTGCCTTGGGATTCCTTCTGTGTGGTGAGCAATAGGAAGAGATTGTAGGGTGTTATTATCGGGGTTCTACCAATGAAACACTCTCTCTTCCAGAGCCAAACCTCTTCTTCCAGAGCACGAGGATGTGGTGTGTGTGATATTCACTATCCTGCCTGTCTACTGGGGTCCGTCTGGAGCTCGGGGCATTGTCGTTGCTTTAAAGGGCTTCTCGAGGATCCTTGTCATTTCTTTCTAAAATGCATGAAGGAGGGTGATTTTCAGTCAGGCTTCCTTAGAGTCTTGTTCCAGATGGAGAGAAGAAGATCCTTCATATGGAGGATCTCTTATTTTTGTGAAGGAACCCCTGGAGCTTCTTCCGGGTCTTCTGGGTAGTGGTATGAGCAATGAGATTGTGTCTTTTGATGGATATTCTTCGGAGGACATGCTTTCAGAGTCAGAGATGTGGATAGACGTAGCAACAGGACGGAGAGATCAGATCAAGATCATCTTGTAGGATGGAGGGATCTGATCAGGATCATCTGTATTTCTTTTCAAAAAATGTAAACATAAGAGTGTAATTGAACTCTGCATTATTCTTATTAGAAGTAATCAAATATGTATTGAAAGGAATGTTTCCAGAATGGAAGAATTTTTTAGAATAAAACTTTTACAAATTTCTTTGGAATGAAAATGTTTGTTTAGATCTTGTCTGGCTTGCTTTATCGTTGGCCTTTCGAAATTGATATGATCACGCCTCTTTGGAGTGCTGATCTCTATCATTGGTGTGGTTGGTTTGTCTTGAGAGTGACTTGGTAAGCCGGAGGTATTGTTTTTGAGTGGGGGCAGTCTCATCAGCGGTATCTGCAAACTACTGACCTCTGAGTGGGGAAAATCCTTGTAGCGGAGTTGGATTCACAATTGCTTCCGAGTGGGGTTTGACCCATCAGTGGAGTAATGAACATGGGACTCTGAGAGGAGGGAATTTCTACAAAAGAGTAGGGATTTTGAATGGGGACAAGACCAATAAAGAAGGGAGCTCGTAGGTTAGCATTTGTGTTTTGAACCCGGTAGAGGAAAACTACTAGGAGTACAAACACCCATTGGATGAGGGGATAAAGGATGATGCGCACACAAGCATGCAATGAAACAACTTAAATTATAGGTTAGATGCAGCATAAAAAAAGTAATGAAAAAGCTAATATAAACTCAGCAACTATTAAACAGTTTGGGCTAACATGACTATGTATATTCAGCTTCTAATCACACGAGATTAGTATGTCGAGGGGATAATCCAAACAAGGAAACCCTCATATATATACCATATATCCCGTGCAGTTATGGACTAAGCATACATAATTTGTGTTATCCTAGGATAAGTAATACATACAAGCGTATGCAAAGCTTTTGTTTGAATAATATATGGGTGATCGTACCTTCCAAGAATGCTTGATCTTTCCAGCCTCTGTGACACGAAACTAATATGTCGAGGGAATAATCTAAACAATAAAACCCTCATGTATATACCATATATTTCATGCAATTATAGGCTCTCCAGAATATTTACCTACAAATTTGAAAAGTGTCCTGAAGTGAGAGTATAACCCAGCGACAGATTGGATGCGTCTACTCCAAGCTAGGGTAAAACCTCTGACAGAGTGATGATTTGGACCTCCGAGTGGGGGGAATCCCAACAGCGGAGTTGGACCTCAGAGTGGGAGAATCCTAGCAGCAGAGCTGGGTTCACGGCTGCTTTCGAGTGGGGATTTTGTCCCATCAGCAGAACTGTGAACTTGGTATGGACCTGAAGTGAGGGTGCGACCCATCGACAGATTGGATGCGTTTACTCCTAGCAGGGGTAGGACCCGAAGCAGAGTGATGGTCCATTTTGGACCACATCGGCCCATAGGCTGGCATTTGTGTTTTGTGCTGGTAGAGAGAAACTACCAAGGGAACATTCGCTTGTAGGATAAGGGGAGTCGTAGGGTGATGTCTGTGTTTCACACTTAGTAGAGAGAAAACTACCAAGGGTACATTCTCTTGAGGGGAGCCCGTAGGCTGGCATATATGTTTCGCGCTTGTTAGAGGAAGACTACCAAGGGTACATTCTCCTGAGGGGAGCTCGTAGACTGGCATCTGTGTTCCATGCTTGGTAGAGGGAAACTTCCAAGGGTATATTTGCCTGAGGGGAGCCCGTAGGCGGTTGCTTGCGTTGCTGTCTGATCGGAGGAAAACCGCGCACAAAAAGTGTATGTTTTGAAATTAAGATTTAAAGTGCGTGTGCTTTGGCTTCCTCGATACTTCTGTTATAGCATAGAGGTTAAAACGAGTCGAATCCATAAGGACGGGAGGCGATAGAAGCTTTACCGGTTGATTCACGTGTATGATAAAAGTTCTTCAAAGTTTTAAAGAATGAAAAGAGAAGAAAGCAAAGAATGAAAAAAGAGGTACAATGAAACACGATGAAGTGGGAAACATAGAAGATAAGATAATTGTGATTTTTGTTTGTACATCTAAAACAAAGTGAAAGAGTAAGAAAATTCACAGCTACTAACTACTAATGACTCCATCAACATGCTAACCTCTTAGTGATAGTTGCCTCACATGTATCATTGGCCATCACTAGTCCTTGGTTCAAAATCTTTTCAAAGCATGGCCCATATGTAACTCATCACATCCCAACTCAACAAAACAAGTTCAAGCTGCATATAAAACATCAAAACTAAAAGTAAGCATGGAGTAAAGTATTGTTAGCTTGTTAGAGAGTTAGGAAGTTAGAGTGTTAAATCCATCATCATGAGCCATCAATGGCTCTTGCAAGAGCAAGGCCAAGTAGAGACTACTAGATTCATATGGATTATCCAATAAGAAGTTAGACTAGGTGGTTAGTAGTTAGTTGCCATGAGAGAAAAGTTAGCTATACATGTAAAAAGAGTTAGATAGAAAACAAAGAGAGGTAAAGAGAGCACCTTTCATAGCTTGTCACCTTCTATTACAAGCACTCTTGCATTCCACTCATGTATCACTCTTTCTCTTAATACAAGATCTAAAACAAAATAGAAAATACAAAGAGGAAGAAAAAGAACTAACCTAACCTAAACTAAACTACAACATGGAGAAGAAAACTACCTTAAAACTACACTACTCTCTGTATATCTTGCTGAAGGAGACCCCAAGGGGGTATTTATAGGCACCAGAGAAAAGGGGGGCCAGGGGGCAAACCCTGGCCCAAAGTACGGGCGTGGCCGCGCCCGTACGACCTCGGAAACGCGGCCCTACTAGGGCCGCGCGCGCGGCGCTTTGAGCCGCGCGCTGTCCGGTCTGTCCCCTGTCAGCTTCTATCCCGGTTTCTAATTTTGCGCCCCTGGTTTTGATGAATCAGCTCTCCAAAGTCAATGGCTATTCATGTAGGCTTTATATCACTAATTAAATGGTGATTTAGGGTCTTCTTCTTTATTTCATGCCATGGACCTAGAAACATGCAAGAGAGGTATTATTAGCAGAATTTAATATGTAATATGAAGATGTGGTATGAAATATGCAATTTTGGAGACTAATCACACCCCCACACTTATCTTTTGCTCGTCCCGAGCAAAACAAAAAACTAAAGGAATTATTACTCCACTTTCACAGGTGACGCGATTGCACTGAGCATGTACAACAAGCTGTTAAATCTCTAAGTTTCCCCTAGAGGAGGAGTTTTGTCTCCTGAGGGTTTGCAGCAGATTACACCCACAAAATTCATAAAGAAAGAAATCAAATGTTAGTATTTTTGAAAACGCATTTTTGAAATAGAGAAAAGTGTTGAAGTATTTTTGCGAAAATATAAGTGATCAAAGGTCATAGGTTAACCAGAAATTAATCTTCCTTAAACTAAGTCGAAATACAAAATCTTATTATAAATTAAATGTAAGAATTTAAAATTGAATTGACTCTTTGATCTTTCATAAAACTCTTAGAAATATATGCACTTTGTGAACAGTGAAGGTTTTTGGGATATCGACTCTAATCTTGCCATTTATTTATATATATATATATATATATATATATATATATATATATATATATATATATATATATATATATATATATATATATATATATATATTTCTTTTCCTTCCTTTAGTTTTCTTAGGCTTTCTTATTTACCCAGGTAGTGAGCCTTTAGCCGGTGATTCTCAAACCAGATGATCTTAGGGCAACAGATGAGAAAACATTCCTCGAACTTAAGGACTCGAGTAAACATGGCCACAAAACTAAAGGGGATTATTTTATTTTTTTATCTACCGTTTTAGATGTGAATAATCATGCTTCCTGAGGCATAATTACCCAACTTCAATAAGTGATTTTTATTATCATAATATTTTTTTATATATATATATTTTTATAGCATTTTCAGTCTTTGTTTCAATCCCAAAAATTATGTAAGTGTGGAGTGCATAAATCGAAGGCAAAAAATTCAAGATCAAATTATCTTTTCAATCTTACTTTCTTATCCTAAAATTTAAACAAGATCTATTATTTTGACTCAGTTTAAAATTTCATGATTTTAGGTCTTCCTCATTCCTAAGATAATCTTAATTTTCTTAAAAATAAATCAAAACTATTTATCTTGTTTCAAAAAGTTTTGTAAAAAGAAAAGAGTTTTTATAATAAAGATTTTTTTTATTAAAAAGAAGTGTAAAGAAAGAAAATGTAAAACTTACTACGTTAGTAAACTCTTCCCCACACTTTTCTCATGCATTATCCTCAATGCATCGTGAATGTGTATATACATGAAACAAATGGGAAAGGAAAGAAAAATACCTCATGGTGGTGGCTTCGGTTGTGGTCTGATTGGGCCAAGCGTTGCTACCCAATCAGGATAGTGTGGATCTTGAAGGAACCCACCAATGACCTCTCTAATATGATCGAATAAAAGAATGATTGAATGAATGGTCTTATTTAAAAATTATCCCCATTTAATTCCCAATTTTCAAAAATAATTACTGAATCATTTTCATCAACAGTCTTGTCTAACAATGATGTGTGATTTTGGGGGAATTGATTTGGACTCAAATGGAACAGGAGTAAAAATCGACACCGACTCATGAGTTTGACTCAGATCAAGTCGAGAGTCAACAATGAGAGCCAAAATTGGTTCAAAAATGGGGTCCAAACTAAAGAATTGATGTTCACACACTTTTCCCATCAATGAAGTGTGATCATGAGAGACTGGTGATTCCATTTCACAGTGTACTGGTACAGGATTCAATGTTGACTCCAGAATAGAGAAAAAATCTGGTAAAGATACCAGAGTCATTATTGAATCAAAAAGTGAAATAGAATTACTAACATGAGGTTCAGGAGCACATTCAGGTTCGGTTTCAATTTCAGGAAAGGGATAACTTGCCAGAATGTCTAGGCGATTTTCATAACTTGGAGTGTGGTCAAGTTCAAATGTATGTTCTAAAATTGAAGCTGGATTTCCAAAATGACATGATTTATGGGTCCAATCAGTAGAGTTAGGGATATAAGGATCGGTCAAAGGTTGACAAGAAAGACTTTCCTCGCTCTCATTGATCAATTCGCTCATAAGTGAGTCTAACCTACTGATAGGCCGTGTAACAGAATTTGGATTCAGAATCATGTCTTCCATGCTCTTTGCAATTGGTTCTTGAAAAAATGAGTATGGAAGTTGATTTTGAAAATTGTGGTGAATTTGTGAGTCCAACGGATTTTGATCGGACACACGCAAAGGTTCCATACTTAAGTCCAGTATTGATGGTTGTTCATTTTGAATTGGTGAGAGTGGAAAAGATGAGTAGGACTCTTGAAATTTTAGTTGAGATGATGAGTCCAACATGTTTTGCATTCTTTCACAAAAGACTTCCAAACACTTTTCTATCTCAAATTCTTCTTCAATTGGATGCTCTAGAAAAGGAGGATGTGGAGTTTAATGTAGGAAGGATTGTGAATTGAGCAAATTTTAAATTTGTTGTAGGGACTCTTCCATACTCCTTTCCAAATCAGATTTTTCTTCGGTTGCTGGAACAGGAAAAGGAGTATATGAACCATAATCGGGGAATGAACTTTGTGAAAATTATGGACAAGGCAGTTGAAAATTTGACTCGGGGTAGGTGAATCCCCATGGACTCTGTGATGAGTTTGAAATTATTTAAAAAATTATGGTCATATGATTGGGGGTACGGGTCATATTGAGTCAGATAATCCCAACCCGGCATATATGGTTGGTTCATGTTGTACACAGCCGGGTCGGAATTATCCGAGTCAAATGAGGTCGGAGTGAAATATGGATTCATATTTGGGTTGAAAAAATTATTGTTGTTAAAATCTATTTCACAATTTACAAAAAAGAAGAAAACAAACAAACAAACAAACAAACAAATAAAGAAAAAGAAAAAGAAAACAGGCCTATGCTAGGGTTGACTTAGACCTAGACGACTCCTAACTGGTTAGACAGTCCACAGGGGGTATATTGTCGAAAGCTGACCATGAGTTAATCGGCCAGGTAGGGGCAAGATCAGTGGGAGGTATCCGTGCCGGAGCAACGGGCCTTATTATGCCAAACCACTATTTCTTGAGGTTTCGCCTCTCAATCCCCAACCTTAGACACTGATTTGACAAGAGTCAACTTCTAACAACTTTCCCTTAGGTCAATCTCCTAAATGAGTCCGAGATGTCCCTAGGGGCCAACGTCTAGCAAATTTTTATTAGACTTGGGTTGTGTGAGTGGGGAGGTGATTTTTGGGCTAAGGGAGGGTAATGACTTCCCCACCTTATGTTGTCTTGGGTTTTGCCCTTAAGTTTAATTTGTGCAAGTGTATAATATAGATAAGAATGAACACAAAAAAGCGAGTAAATCACTGAAGTATTTTTCCTATGCTATATGCAATGCCATATGTACACCTCCTATCAATATAAAAACAACACAAAATACTGTATATTGGAATAAAAATTGACACGAGCCTAGATGCAAATGTCTAAACTGATTTAAAGCATCCAATTACCGTATTTTAATTCTTAAAATTATTTACAGTGCACAGGTAATATAAACAAAAATTAGCAGCAGAGTATATGAATGTACAAGAGTTTACCCAACCATACAAGAACAAGTGTGGATTTCTGCAACGCTACAAATTTAACCTGCATACCAAAAAAAATAAAGAAGAAAAGTTAACAAAAATGTGAAATCAAACCGTTCCATCCCTGGCAACGGCGCCAAAATTTGATCGGGGGAAAACTGTGCACAAAAAGTGTATGTTTTGAAATTAAGATTTAAAGTGTGTGTGCTTTGGCTTCTTCGATACTTCTGTTATAGCATAGAGGCTAAAACGAGTCGAATTCATAAGGACGGGAGGCGATAGAAGCTTTACTGGTTGATTCACGTGTATGTTAAAAGTTCTTCAATGTTTTGAAGAATGAAAAGAAAAGAAAGCAAAGAATGAAAAGAGAGGTACGGTGAAACACGAAGAAGTGGGAAACATAGAAGATAAGATATTTGTGATTTTTGTTTGTATATCTAAAATAAAGTGAAAAAGTAAGAAAACTCACAGCTACTAACTACTAAGACTCCACCAACATGCTAACCTCTTTGTGATAGTTGCCTCACATGTATCATTGGCCATCACTAGTCCTTGGTTCAAGAGCGTTTCAAAGCATGACCCATATGTAACTCATCACATCCCAACTCAACAAAACAAGTTCAAGCTACACATAAACCATCAAAACTAAAAGTAAGCATGGAGTAAAGTAATGTTAGCTTGTTAGAGAGTTAGGAAGTTAGAGTTTTAGATCCATCATCATGAGCCATCAATGGCTCTTGCAAGAGCAAGGCCAAGTAGAGGCTATTAGATTCATGTGGATTATCAAATAAGAAGTTAGACTAGTTGGTGATTAGTAGTTAGTTGCCATGAGAGAAAAGTTAGCTACACATGTAAAAAGAGTTAGATAGTTTTAAAACAAAGAGAGGTAAAGAGAGCACCTTTCATAACTTGTCACCTTCTATTACAAGTACTCTTGCATTCCACTCATGTATCACTCTTTCTCCTAATACAAGATCTAAAACAAAATGGAAAATACAAAGAGGAAGAAGAAGAACTAAGCTAACCTAAACTAAACTACAACATGGAGAAGAAAACTACCCTAAAACTACACTACTCTCTGTATATCTTGCTGAAGAAGACCCCAAGGGGGTATTTATAGGCACTAGAGGAAGGGGGCAGGGGGCAAACCCTGGCCCAAAGTACGGGCGCGGCCGCGCCCATACGACTACGGAAACGCGGCCCTACTAGGGCCGCGCGCTGTCCCGTCTGTCCCCTGTCATCTTCTGTTCCCGATTTCTGGATTTGCGCCCCTGGTTTTGACGAATCAGCTCTCCAAAGTCAATGGCTATTCATGTAGGCTTTTAATCACCAATTAAATGGTGGTTTAGGGTCTTCTTCTTCATTTCATGCCATGGACCAGAAACATGCAAGAGAGATATTATTAGCATAATTTAATATTAAATAAATATGAAGATGTGATATGAAATATGCAATTTTGGAGACTAATCACTGTCCCTGAGCGGGGGTGGAACCTACAACGGAGCGTGCAAGCATTAGACTCTGAACGTAGTAGGCTGGAAATAGTTAGGAGTAGAATATACTTTTATTTGATAATGCAATGAAAGTAAATGTACAAAGGTTATGAATAGGGGTACTACCCTGTTTAGGGAGGTATAAGCGGATTATTCGATTGTCTTGTACTGGATGATCGCGTGTTGTGGTTGGAGCGAAGGTGGAGCACTTGATTGTCTAGATCCAGAGATCACTTTGGGTGTGAGGACATACTCCTTGAGGAAGCCCTGTCGGATGAGTTCTTCCAAGTACCTTTGGAGGCCCCAGTAATGGATGGTCTTGTGCCTCTTAACCGTCATGGTAGAGTGGTAATCTTCTGCTCTGGGATGCGAGGGGTCATACTGGATGAGTCTTGGACTCCTAACCCAGCCTTGATCCTTGATGTTGTTGAAGTCCTCATTGATTGGGAGCCTAAGCGGAGTGAGTTGCTCTATCGGCTGGTAGGCTTAGAGCGGACCCTGTGAGAGGATTGGGAGCGCTTATCTCTTGTAGGCAGATTGCCCCAGTTTTGATCTTGGGCATGGGTGGAGACTTCGTGCGGAGACTTCGACTTTCCTCTATGGTCACCGTGCTTCAAGGAGTGGTTGGAGAAAGTCTTCATTACCTCCTTCAATTGGATGTAGGGTTGAGTTTGGGATAGGACCTCACTCATCCGGGTGACATTGTGCTTCAGAAGATCCTTGTACATGGGGTGAGACTTGCAGCTCGTTGATAAACGCTAGTACGGAGACTTCATCAGGTTTGGGTGTTCTGACCGGCAGCGATTTGAGCCTGGAGTTGATTGTTGAGCTGCCTCTATGCCTTCTGTTCACAGAAGACATTCTCGAGATTGAGAGTCTCCTACCCCCGATCACGATCTAACTGGACGCGTTGTCCTTTAATCTACTTTTTCATGTCAGTAAGCATCTGAAGGAGCTAGTCTTCGAGTTGTTGTGATGGTTGGGGATTGACGGCTTCCCCTTGAGGTGAGGAGGAGCCAGTATCTTCGATAGTACACAGTTGATCAACGGCAGGTAGGAGGACCATGCACCCAATGGTGTTGATGGCCTTACCTTTAGACATTGCCCCATGGAGGATAATAGTTTGCTTTCTTGAGGCCATCAGTGCTGTGAAAGAGGCTTTTTGAGGAAGATTTCTTTTTGGGAGGGAGATCTTACGTATAGGGACATAGATCTCAATGAAAGCACTAGTTAGTGGTGATGATTTTTTGCCACAAGTGGTTGAATGATAAATCCTCACCACAAGCGATAGATGTAGTAGGATGGGGGTATTGCACGTAAACAAAGCATAGTAAGAAAACAAAGAGAGAGATATACAAGATTTTATGTGAAAATCCTTAATTGGAAAAACCACGATAAGAGGGAAGAACTTCACTATAGTTCTCAGATTACAAGGATTATAGGAATCAAAAAGATGAGTCTCCAGAGGTTGTCTAAATGTATCCAGGTTTAGGAATCCAGAATTCCTCTTCGTTGGAAGATGAGGTTCACTTATACTCCACTACAGCAGATGGTGCGGGCAAGATCTTTGTAACTGCATAATTTGCACATATCAACTTGTTGTAATGGTCGCGACCAGTGGTGCAGGCTTATTGGGATTGCATGCTGAAAAATTCGTCACTATTCATAACTGCCCACATTAAGTGGCATCACGCGTTATGAACATGGAGGAATATAATGTTGCGTAACCGTCAGCGAAGATCGAGGGTGAACTGTTGTTGGAGTTGCTTGGCACGGAGCTGAATTCTTCAGAACGGAGGAATCCTCAGAGCAGAGAGGATCTGGAGGAGGTCAGGAACAACATAGACTTCAGAGGAGAGCTTTGATGTACCGTGGAGAGTTGGAAGATGAGGGACACATTTTGCCATCTTAGACGGAGTCAGATTTTGACCACTACAACTACTAACAAGTCAAAGACAATTTTTCTACTAGTCTTAGAGTATAGAGGGTCTAAAAGAACTTATTTAGGTATGGGGAATTTGCCCATTTTTATATAGCCGAACAAAGAAAAGAAAATTAAAAAACTAAAAACAAAAGAAAATTTAGAAGGTGATTAATCACTGCCAGTTGGTGGTCCAAATCTCCTTTCAATTTCTTCAGTCTAGAGAGTTATTTATAAATTGCAAGAAAAGTATTTGTATAGGAAATGAAGCTGGATTTAAAAGCTATAATTGTCTTCACCACGAACTTGGATTGCTCTGAGTATAATTTTATTGTCAGCTTGGACACGGGTAAGCAGATAGAAACTATCTCTTTTTTGTTTCAGTCGCTAGCAATTGAAGTGCCATAGGAATCATGCATCGCCACATCAACCAGCAACAACATAGTGGCTGTTGGAGCAGCATTAGCCCGAGCAATTGCATCTTTCACCTTCTTGACAGTATAGTTGTGGTTGGTGGTTGTAACTTCAGTGCCTACAGGAGGTTGGGAAGAGACGCCAATAATAACGAATGAATGGGGCTCCCTGCTAATGGATTCAGACTGGTCTCCTTTAATTCTCAGAGCAGGCCCAACAGTGGACCCTGATATTGGGGCTGACTCAAACTCCATGGGAAGAGCACGAGATTGGATTGAAACTTTACCAAGTAAGCCATGAGGCCTTTTTACAGAATTAATCGAACTACTATCAGGTTTTTTTTATTTGGGCTCGAAGGCCTAGCCTGCTAGGTGGCCGGAACAGTTAGAGGGAACTACCTCTGCAAGGTTTTGGCGGTGACATTGGACGTTAATCCAAGACAGCAGAAGGACTTTGATATTATCATTAGCCATTGATTAGTCATCAACTCTGCATATTTCATATTGTATTTTCCTCCCTATTTCATAATAAAACCTTGCTATTAATCGATTTTCGGTATCTTGTGTGCATATTACATTGAATAAGGGCAAAATAGAAATTATGAGCTTAATAGACCCATTTTTTGATAATTAATTAAGTTTTCTTGAAGGCCAAGTCAACAAACTTCTAGAAACTACATTGGATTCCGAATTAAGAGCCTTATTTGAAGAAAATACATGGTAAATAAATGAAAATTATAAGACCTGGAAGTTTCTCCTGGCTGGGAGAATCTCGACCAAAAGATCAGGGCCAATGGCCCTGATCAAGCCACGCAAATACGGCTTTTACTGCATTTACACAGCAGTATGTGGGCCAGTAGTCCTGATCTTTGGCATGTGGCCTCGTCTCGTGGATCTCCAGCGCCTTGTGCCTATAAATACCCCTTGAAGGAACCAGGACTAGGAGAAGAAAGCAGTAGCTAGGATTTCTTCTCCTTCTAGTTGTAAATTAGGATTTTCTTTTTTCTTTCTTGTATTTTCTCTTTCTTTTTAAATTAGGATTAGGATTAAGGGATTCATGAGAAAAAAAAGAGTGTTTTTGGTAATAGAGAGTGACAATCTAGTACAAAGTTCCCTCTTTTCTCTTCATTGTTTCTTGATTTAAGAGTAGCTAATTTCTCTCTATGGTGAACTCACTACAAACTTACTAACGCACTAACTCTTGGTTGATTGTGATCTACATGAATCTAGTAGCCTCAAATAGGCCTTGCTCTTGCAAGAGCCATTGATGGCTCATGATGAAGGGTCTCTAACTCCTAACTTACTAACAAGCTAACTTGCAAATTTTACTTTATTTCATGCTTGCTCTTTGAAGTGCTGATGATTAAT
This sequence comes from Agave tequilana, assembly GCA_038442645.1. Taxonomy (NCBI): domain Eukaryota; kingdom Viridiplantae; phylum Streptophyta; class Magnoliopsida; order Asparagales; family Asparagaceae; genus Agave; species Agave tequilana. The sequence goes on from JAVJIF010011595.1 coordinate 29,663, forward strand.
TATAAATTGCACCTTGTTTGTCAAGTTTAGATGCTAACCACCCAAAGAGGTTAGTATGGTTAGTGGGATCAATTAGTAGTAAGTCAGCCATGGGTTTTCATTGCTTTTGATTTTATTTTCAAAACCTTTTTTTCAATCACTTCACTATGTTTTCATCTTCTTTTCCCTCTTCTACTTCATGTTTTGTTTTCTTTTTCTTTTAAAATCTTTTGAAACAAAGAAGAACTCTTTAACAATTTTGTGAAATAACCGGTAAAGTTTTTATCGCCTCTCGTCCTTGTGGATTCGACCTGAATAGCCACTATGCTATCGCGGTAGTATTGAGAGAAGCCAAAGCACCAAGTCCTTCAATTTTTGATTTTAAAAATACATATTTTCTGTGTTCAATTTCTACTTGATCAAATTTTGGCGCTGCTGCCTGAGATGAGAACGGTTTATTCACGATTTTGTTAACACTTTCATGTCTGTTTTTCTGTACAGATAAATATTTACAGGAATTAAATATTGCATAAGGCCAAAGGATGTAGCTCCTTGTTCTTGAAAGCAAGGAATCTTTGACCATACTCTAGATGTGCAAACGCGGCTTTTTGCAGCACTTGCGCAGCCAAAGTAAGGCCAACTCACTACCTGTTTTGCAAGATCTCCAAAACTGATGTACTCCAAAAAGTCAAGCTCCCGGGCAGCACTTAAACCGGTCTGAACGACATCTACACTCAGCTATATTTACAAAAGACAAGTCACAGACAACTGATGACTAGTTTTTGCTCATCCCCTAGGGACAAAGCAGCGACTTGGAGACATCTACACTCAGCTATATTTACAAAGACAAGTCACAGACAACTGATGACTAGTTTTTGCTCATCCCCTAGGGACAAAGCAGCACTTGGATTCTACTGATCTAGTGAAACAGACAGTAAGTGTTGACCGAGATTTCCTGCACACAAAAATAAACAATTTTAGTTTTAAGAATAGGATGTGCAAGTTTTCAATTCTAATCCGCTGTAGCAAGGCTATGCGGGTCGTGATCCTCAGGGAGGGACTGCGATGGAAGCGTTAAGCAAGTTTCTCTAAAGTTTTTATTTTTATTAGTTAAGTTAGAAAGATAGCGGTATTTACAATGGTCGGAAAAAGAATATGGAGATGAGTTATGATTTAATCTACAAAAAGAAAAGAAAAGAAAAGAAAAGAAAAGAATACTTACTTGAGTTTGGTTGAAGAAAAACGTGAAAACCTTACATGTTCTACCTTGCTTAGGAGGCGTTCAACGCATAGATCATAAACTCGAGCCCGGTCCTTGTGCACATTATATCGTCAAGCATATCAAGAACGAAGTGATGCGAAGCTTTGGAAGTGGAGAACATTTTCATGAACTATCGTTGGCTCTCACGTAGCTTAGTTATACTTGTTTGGAATTCACTTGCATGTTCATCAATCAGCCACAAAGAGATCACAGAGAAAAAGAAATAGAAAACAAAAGGAAAAGTAAAACACAAGAATAATAAACAAAAGAAAAATATTACCTTTATTCATGAATACAATGGCCGAGAAGAGGAAGATACATCGGTGTCACGCTCAATATAAACCTCTCTCTCTCTTGAAAATAAAAAGAAACCCTAATTACAAAACTAGAAGAAAGAACGAAACTAAACCCTAGCTTTTGGCCCTTTGCTGGACACTGGACGCTCTGTACGTTGTACTGCAGGGGGTATTTATAGGCGCAGAAGGAAGTAGAGTCCCATCACGACACTTCCACAAAAGTTGTTGCCCGGAGTCATCCAAAATGCCGCGGAAACGCGGCTTTTGCCGCGTTTCCGCGGCATAGCTGTGGCTGTTGGCCACGCGCTTTGGCGTGTGGCCTCTCCTGGTCCGTCCATCTGAGCGCTTACTTCTGGAAGCTTGATCCTGGCTCTTTATGTTGGGATTTCGAGATAACTTAGTAATCAAGTTACCTTGATCTCAATTATCCCAAATCTTTTATCACGAATTTCTTTCTTATCTTTGGCTTTTATGCTCATCCCGCAAGAGTTTAGGGTTGGGTAGAATTCTATCCTTCCCTCATCTTTAATAATTGCAACTTTAGCCCTGCATAATTGCACTTTGACAATTGATATTTGCACTTTGACTCTTGGGCTTCAAATATGGGCTTGGATCTGGGCTTTTGGGCTCTTTAAGCTTTATTTATTGTTAAAATAATAATTCGAGGCCTGCACACAATAAATTACAAATTATTAATAAATGTGCAGAATTAAATGAATAAATATGAAAATGTGATGGTAAATATGATGATAAAAATGCACTTTTGACTACCAATCAGTAAGCCAAAATTGTTTTTGAAGAGACCTAAGTAGGCATAAGATGCAAAGTTAGCTCAACACTTAGACTCGCATGAGCCCAAGGGGATAGCCTTGTCTGAGAGGTTAAGTTTGTCTAACTTCAGCTTGAAGCTCTTCAGAGCTCCATAGAGAGCTAACTTTCAGCTTCACCTGAAGCTAATTCTAGCTTTTCCCGAGGCTAATTTTAACTTCGCTTGACGCTTTCTCACCAACTTCGCTGGAAGTTTGGCCAGCTCCGCTCTGAGCTAACTTTCTAGCTCCGCCTAAAGCTTCACCTAGTTCATCAATTGAGCTAACTTTTAGCCTCATTTGAGACCCTGAACATAGCTTCGACTAAAGCTTTTAACTTTTCATGAAGCTCCACCGCGAGCTTTTTCAGGTTATCTGACTGTTCCCAAACCCCCTAAGGGGGGATTAGCAGTTGTAACTCCACTTCTAATAGCGGAGTTAGTTGCACCAAGTGGAGACATGTAGGTGGGTTCCAACATCTTAGCTTCTCCAGAGGCTTACTTTTAACTTCGCTACCAGGCTATATTAAGCTTGGCACGAAGTTAACAAGCTGATTCAGCCTTGCTGAATTCAAGGGTCGGTTACACCCCTGTTTGGCTATTAATAGCCCTTTGCAAGAGAGAAAAAGTGATGAAAAAATTTTAGAGATCTAAGAGACCCTTGGCCAAAGGCTTCTTCTTGCTTTCAATCTCCCAAAGTGCTAGAGATTTAACTCTCTTCAAAAGTCTTCCATCGTCAGAGAATTTTCGGAACCAGGCAAGAAGGAAATTTTCCTCGAAAAGCTTGAACATCTGACCAATTGCATTGTCAATGGGATAAAGTGATCACACGTTGATTAGCTTCCCACCGGCATACTTCCCCAGAAAGCTCAGAGGAGATCTACTTGTGATTTCGCTCCTCAATTCTTTTTTTGGTAAGTTTTCCCCTTTGCAAATCAATGAAAAACAAGATGGCGACTCCGCTAGGGAAAAGTCTTCTTCCGCAACAAGAAGATGATATCGCGATGCAACAGTCAGAGTGTTGAACCCATCACCGTTGAAAATTTGGTCATCCACTTTGACCAAGAGAAGTTTGAGGAACCACCGTGCACATCCAGGCAGATGTAGAAGTGCCACATCAGCTCTCTGTAAGTCTCGAACAAGGCAGGCTCCTATTTCTCTAACAATGCCATCTCTAATTCGCAAGAAAAATACTCCTTGTAAGGGAGATATCCCATTGGCAAGGCAGAGACCTCCCACATCTCATGCAAAACCTTACCTAGTTTGCCCACAGAAGTGAAGAAAGTCCTTGTGGCTGGGCAATACAATTCAAAGATGGCGTAGAAGTTTGCGACGCTCATCTGAATGTCATAATATGTGGCCCTAACAGCGTCACGAAGTTTGAGTCTTTCCAGGTCCTCTCCGAAGTAAGCCAGATGTACATGGTCAAGTTCTTCCACAAGGCCTTCGGAGGATGAATCCAACTCGGGGCTCTGAAGTCCGTCGCCAGATAGTTGCCGCTGACCTTTAAGAACTGGTTACAAAAAGTCTAGGCCATGGCTGGTTTCTCCCCCACTGGGAAATCTTATAGGATGTTCCCAGGGTGAAGATCCAGTATGCACCGTGGGGGACCTGCCCTGGTGTAACAATGAGAGGAAGCTATCAGAACTCCCATGTTGCTGAGTTGATAGTCCGAGTCACCTTCCAATTCATCTTCCTAGGCCTCGTCACACACTAGAAGAAGGATAGCGGGAAGTGATGCTTGCTCGACGGAAGGTAACACTTCTCGCCATTCAAAGTGAAAATCTACTGCCCTTCTCTGGCTAGCAGTTGCTGATCCGTGTCGGGCGCTGCATTCCCAAACATAAAGCCAAGCTTCCGGTAGATCTTCGAATCGCAGTCTTCCAGAGGAGTAGTGTTCGGTATACTTTTCATCAGGCGCTGGTCTCCAATTTGAATTAAGACGTCACGATCAGGAGTGTTCCTTTCACTGAATAAAGAAGCCTGCCCTTGAAACTGCAGACTAACATTCCCATCCAGAGACTGTTCGAAGGTCCGGGAGTATAGTACACTACAAAAACATAAAAAAAAGAGGCAAACATGTTAGCCTATGGACAAAAAGGAAAAATAATGCATAGAAATTCTAAAGTATAGCTTTCGCTGTTCAAGCAAAGCTAGCCCAACGGCATAGCTTCGCTTTTCAAGTGAAGCTAGTTCAGCACCAGCTTCGCTCTGAAGCTTAACTTCACACACTGCGCAAAGGCAGAGTACAAAAAGTCACAAAGGACTAGCTTCGCTGGGAAGCCTAAAAGGCTTTTATGCCTAAAATAGTTCAAAGGACTCACGTCCTCCAATCAGCTTCGCATTCTGCCAAGAAACAGAATGCAAAAATAGCCCCAAGGTCTAGCTCTCATAGAAGCTTGGAAAAGAAACCCTTCGGTTTCTGATTTTGATTCACGAAATTAAAGGGGAACTAAATCCCCTAAAATTCGATAGAATCAAAAATTAGGGAGTTTGACTCCCTGAGATCACCAAACTATGGTGAATCACGGTGGATTCACCATTATATGTCCAAAATTTAGCTTCAAAAGAGATAAAAAATCTTTGAAAAAAGGGGGGAGAAACCCCTACCCACTATAGGGCGTTCAATGGTCGGAGGCGGTGGCGGCACCATCGCAGAGGTGACTGATTAGTCTATAATTTTGCATTTTATATCGCATCTTCCCACCGATTTATGAATAAAATGTCGGTCTATGTTTTGGTCTCTCTTACAGGTAAATCAAGAGTTTAAGGGCAAAGGAGTAATAAGAGCTTAATTAAACCCATTTTAGGGTAATTAAATCCGCAATTCTTGGAGGCCAAGTAAGGGATCTTCTAGAAGATACGTCGAACCTAGACTCTTACGCACGTCAGACGAATATTCGGGCGAAAATACCAGAATTGGAATATACCAGGAAACTCCTAGAAGCAAGATGAAGCCACGCACCAAAACTAGGGACTTTTGTCCCTGGTATGGCCGCGGATCCGCGGCCCTTTTGTGGGGCCATGCGTCAATTTTTAACGCGTGGCCCCGTCTCGTCATCCAGAAGGCTTCTATGCCTGGAAAAACCCCTGAAGAGGCCCTGAACGAAGTAGTTTTCATTTTTAGGAGTAGTTTTTGATTTTTTCTATGTTTTAGTGTAGTGTAGGTAGGTGTTCTTCATTTCATTTCTTGTGTGTTTTCTTTTCTTTTAGATCTTGTAGTAGGGCTGAGAGATTCAGAGAGAGTAGAGAGGGATTGATGTAATAGATGGTGACAATCTATGTAAAGGTGCCTCCTTTCTTCTCTATTGTAATCTTCTCCATCTTCTACATGATGCTTAGCTAGATTTTCTTCTCATGGTGACTAACTACTAACCACTAACCATCTAACTACTTACTTGATAATCCACATGAATCTAGTAGCCTCTACAAGGTCTTGCTCTTGCAAGAGCCATTGATGGCTCATGATGATGGGTTCTAACATCTAACTTGCTAACTTACTAACCAAGCTAACTCTCTCTTATTTCATGCTTACTTCTAATGGTTTGATGATCTAATGTTTGTATTAGCTTGCTCTTGATGCAAGTTTGAATGTGATGAACCATCTTATTTGCCATGCTTTGTATCGTCTCTTGAAGCCAAGGACTAATGATGGCCAAGGATCCATGTGAGGCAACTATCACTAAGAGGTTAGCATGTTAGTAGAGTAATTAGTAATTAGAAACCATGAGATTTCTTTTATAGCATTCCTCATTCTTTTTACTTTATTTTAAGAATCATTTTTAAAAACTTTTTTATCATTTTCTTATCGATGTTTTCACCATCCTCTTAGTTCACCTTTGTTTCATCTTCATCTTTATTTTGTTTTTCAAACCACTTCTCTTTTGTTTTCTTCGCCGTTTTCATAGCCTTCTCCACCTACCACATACTTGATTTCCTTTTCTTTTCTTTTATTTTTTTCTAATTCTTTAACAAAGAAGAACTGTTAACATTAAACGTGAATAAAAACTATTAATGCTTCTATCGCTTCCCGTCCCTATGGATTCGACCCATTGAGCCAAGCTATAACGGAAGTATCGAGGGAACATTAGCACATATACATATTTTCATTGATTTCATAAAACAATACATTTTTAGAGTGCTAGTTCCGTCTCGATCAAGTTTTTGGCGCCGTTGCCGGGGAACAGGAATGGTTTTGATTTCACATTTTTGTTAACATTGTCTTCTCTGCTTTGGTGTGCAGGTCAAAGTTTATAGGAACGGAATATTGCAGAATAACCATTAGCACTGCAGCTCCCTACTCTAGAAAGCAGGGACCCAGCTTTCAAAGAACCGCCGCGCAAACGCGACTTTTGCCGCGAAAACGCGGCCCTTTTGTAATCATTGTGTATCTTGTTGTGCTGGGATGTGTTCATTGTAATAGCTAGTGGATCTGTATTATTACTTTCCTGCTTTAATTGCCTGCACACCATAATAAACTAAAGAACTAAAATACGGTATTTGGACTCTTTTAAAATGGTTTAGACATTTGCATTTAGGCACGTGTCAATTCAATTCCAAAATACTGTATTTTTGTTCTGTTGTTGTGATCTGGATTGAGGTGTACATATGGCATTGCATATAGCATAGGACAAACACGTGGGTGATTTATCGCTTTGTGTTATATTCTTGTCTATATTGCACACTTGCACGAATTGAAATTAAGGGCAAAACCCATAAAAGATAAGGTGGGGATTTCATCACCCTTCCTTAGCCCAAAAATCACCTCCCCACTCACACAACCCAAGCCCTAATAAAAATTGATAGACGTTGGCGCCTAGGGACATCTCGGACTCATTAAGAGATTGACCGAGGGTGGAACTTGTTTTGAATCTTACTCTTGTGAAATCGGTGTCTAAGGTTGGGGATTAAGAGGTTACGCCTCGAAGATACCGTGGTTTGGCGTAATTAAGGCCTGTTGCTTACGCACGGATACCTCCCACCATATTTTGCCCCTACCTGGCCGATTAGCTTGTGGTCGGATTCAAGCAATAAACTCCCCCGGGTAATCGACCAGTTAGGAGTCGTCTAGGTCTAGGTCAACCTTAATATAGGCTTGGTTTTGATTTTTTCTTTTCTTTTTGTTTGTTGTTTGATTATTATTTTTTCTTTTGTTTGTGATTGTTTGTGAAATGGAATTCAACAATAACAATTCTTTCAATCCTAATATGAATCCATATTTCACACCGACCCCATTCGTTTCGGATAATTCCAACCCGGCCTTTTACAATATGAACCAATCAAATATACCGGGTTGGCCTTATCCGAATCAATATAACCCATACCCCCAATCTTATGACTATAATTTCCAAAATAATTTCAACTCTTCACAGAGTCAATGGGGATTCACCTCCCCCGAGTTAAATTTTCAACCTCCTTGTCCACCGTGTCCACCTTGTCCACAATTTACACAATATTCATTCCCCGATTTCGCTTCCTATACTCCATTTTCTGGACCTCCCATTAAAGAAAAATCTGAGCTAGAAAAGAGTATAGAAGCCAATCTATAAGAGGAGCGACAATGTCATAAAATGTTGGCCTCTTCAATTCTACAATATTTTCAAGAGTCTTACTCAGTTCCACCTTCTCATAATGAACAACCATCTGTCTGGGGAACGAGTAAGGAATTCTTGCGTGAGTCCGAACAACAATCAAATCTGATGGACTCACGATTTCACCACAATTTCTAAAACAAATCTTCATCTTTTCAGGCCCAGTCGCAACAAAACGATGAACCAATTAACTATGAAAAGATACTTGAAATCATGACTCAAGCTCAAATTGCTCATATCATGACATAGACATGATGGTCAAAACTCTCCATTCTCATCCTTTGACCATTTTTGATGTCACTAACCATTCTGTTAGAGCCAAGGAATCATGTTGTTTTGGAGACCAAGATTCAATTTCAGCACACCCATCTGAACTTGTCCAAACTTCAAATCTCATTGACATTTTGGCAAGTTATCCTTTTCTTGAAATTGAACTTGAACATGAATATGATCCTGAACTTTCACTTGATAATTCAATTTCACTTCCTGATTCAATATTGACTGAGGTATTTTTACCTGAATTCAAGCCTTTTCCCGAGTCAGTATTGGATCCAGTGCCAGTCCATTGTGAAATTGAATCACCAATCTTTTATGATAATCATATTGAACTTAACCAATTTCATACTTTTGAAAGTCCCATTGATAAATTGGCAAGTTCTCATGGAATTGAACTCAATGAGGAATGTGACTTTGATCCTCAAATTTGTGATCCAGTTCAAATTCCTGAATCACTATTGACTCCTGTTATGTTGCCCAATTTGAGTAACATTTTAGAGTCAGTTTTGGTTCCCGTGCCTGTCATTCTTGAACTGAAATCACCAACCTTAGAAAGTCACATTCCGTCATAGGGAAATGAATGTGGACTTGAGCTTCATCTTCTTGATTTGGACCCACTTCCTGAACCAATCTCGACTCCCGAACCTTTACTTGACTTAAATCAAATTCCTGAGTCAGTATTAGTTCCTGTACTTCCTGAGTCCAAATCAATCATTCCATTCTGGGACAAGGGTCTTGATAAATTTGACTCTGAAATTATTTTGAAAATTTGGAAAATAGATAGGGTAAAACTTTTAATAAAAATCATAAATATATGCATCATTCTAGTGGGTTGTTTTATAGAGGTCTCTGGTGGGTTCCTCCGGATTCCACGCACATTGGATTGGGCCGCATTTCGTGGACCAATCAGACCACCACCGGAACCACCACCTTGAGGTGATTTTTCCTTCCCTCTCTATTTGTTTCATGCATACATACATCACGATGCATTGAGGACAATGCATGAGATAAGTGTGGGGGAGGGTTTACTAACATAGAGTTTTTAGATTTTCTTTCTTTTACACTTCTTTTAGGATACTTTTAGAAATATTCCCTTTTGTACAGGAATTTTCTCTTTCTTTAAAAACTTTTTGAAATAAGAGACAAAATTTTGATATATTTTTAAGAAAATTAAGATGATCTTAGAAACTAAGGAAACCTCAATTATGACATCTTAAACCTAGTCGAAATAATAGATCTTGTTTAAAATTATAAGTTAAGTATAAAAGATTGGGGAGATAATTTTATCTTGAATTTTTTGCCTTACATAGTATGCACTTCACACTTACACAATTTTTGGGATGGAAACAAAGACCTAAAATGCCATAAGGTAAAAATAAACAAAAAGAAAAATATATATATGGTATAAATAAAACATCTCTTATTAAGCTGGATAATTATGCCTCAAGAAGCATGATTATTCACGCCTAATGGTGGTCAGAAGAAACAAATAAATCCCCCTTAGTTTTGTGGCCTTATTTACTCGAGTCCTTAAACCCGAGGGATGTTTTCTCATCTGGTGCCCTACGACCGTCTGGTTTGGGAGTCATCGGTTAAAGGCTCGCTACATGGGTGAACTAGAAAGCCTAAGAAAACTAAGGGAAGAAAAAAATAGTAATATATATATATATATATATATATATAAATGGCTTAATGGTTAGAGTTAAAACCCAGAAATCTTCACTATCGCAAAGTGCATATTATTTAGGTTTTATGAAAGATAAAATATTCAATCCAATTTTGAATTCTTACCTTAATTGAAGACAAGATCTTGCATAGAGACTAAGTTTAAGGAAGAATGATTTTTGGTGGACTTATTGTTGGCCCAGAGGCTTTCCACTCAAGTTTTAATGATGATTAACTCATGTAGTTATGTTTACTAATAATCTTGTGTTGTTTAAGTTTCAGATCATTAACCAAGATATTAATTGGTGATAGCTTCAACAAGAGTTTAGAAGCTTTTCATGGTGATTCCAGTGCCCGAGCATCAAGATCATACCTTTGCACTCGGTGGATCACGGAGTTTGGATCGAGTCGACTTGAAGATGGAAGATCATCAAGAAGACTTAGGTATCCATAGTTTAGTGTGTTTAGATCATGTGTAAAGATAAGAATAGTTGATATGCTCAAGTGTACAACACACACAAGTTTTATGTTTTGGATTTGGTTTTCATGAATAGATTGATCAAAACAAGTTTACTTTGTTTTTATGTATATTAGATGTGCTCTATATACATACATTCTTACATGACTTATACAAACTTAGTTTGACATACCTATTCATGTAGTTTTATGTTTTGGTATTTTTAACAAAACATATTTTTGGAATTAAAGACAAAAACTATGATATATATTTGTTTCTTGTATATTGGACTTATGTCCATATGCAACATGCCTAAAAGTGTTTTAAATATCATGTTTTTTTATTTCAATAAGTTTTAGGAAAAATCAGTTTTCCTATTGAAAAATACATGTTTGATAAAATACAAGTTTTGATTTTTGGTAAAACTTTCAAAACACAAAAATAGTTTGAATTGCTTGATATTTGAGCTGAAATTTTTATCACATGTTTATATATCAATGCAAAATGTTAAAACTATTTTTGGGATTTTTTACAAGATTTATTAAAATATTTTTAACATGTTTTTCTAACCCAGAAAATTGGCTGCCAGGTTCTGGCGGTCGACCGGGACGGTCGACCGTATGCCAGAGCCGGTCGACCGACGTGCACAGGTCTGTACATGTCTAGGCAGGCAATGGGCCGGTCGACCGGTCGGTCGACCGGACCAGAGAGCTTTGCTCTCTGTATCTTGGCGGTCGACCGGCGGTCGACCGGAAGCCCCAACGGTCACATTTATGACCGTTGGCGGTCGACCGGGCGGTCGACCGCAAGCCTGTCAGGCTGACAGATCAGCCTAACGGCTAGTTTTCTGTTTGGCCTATATAAACCCCATTTCTTTGGGATTTTGGCCAAGTTTTTTAAGAGCAAAAATTCCTACTTTTCTGAAGTGTTTTTACAAGTTTTAAAAAGTGTTTTAGAGCTTTAAAGATTTCATCTTTATTATTTTTCAAGGGTTTTGGAAAATCAAAGAAAACTAGGTTTTTGGGATATTGTTTTGGATTTTCATTTCTGTCATCTACAAGAGATTTCCCAAGTAGTTTTCCTTTGTTATTTGCTTTCCAAAAACACCTTGATATCCACTTGAGCTATATCATTTATCCTATTCTATTAGGATCATTTGTTTTGTGGAAAAGAGATTGTTTGAGGTTGTTGTAGCCTCCAGTTGTAAACACCCTTGCTTTTGTTGTATCCCTCTTTGGTAGAGGTTGATCGGGTGATTGGCGTGCTCCCTCTTTGGTAGAGGTTGAGATTGTGATTTACTCCCTCTTGGTGAGGTGGAGTTGGAGTTGGTTTGTATCCCTCAAGTGTGAGGTGGATTGGTTGTTGTTTGGCTACGGGCCTACCCCTCGGTTGTGAGGTGGTGTTTGAGAGAGGAGTTCGGTACTCCTATTGTTGTAACAAATCCTCCTCGGTGGAGGTTCCCTCGGTGGGAGTATAGTGGATTAGAAAACCTTCTCGGTGAAGGCGGGGACGTAGAGCTAGGGGCTCGAACCTCGAAACATATCATTGTGTTTGCGTTTGATCCATTGTCTCTTAACCCTCACTCTTTATTTGTGCAAAGCATCATTCATTCATTCATATCTTATTGCTTGCATTTGTGCCTTGCATTATTTCATATTGTTCTTCTTTATATGCTTGGCTTGCTTGTGTGTGCCTCACTTATACTTAACCACAAGATCTTCATATAGCACCTCAACCCTTATCTAGGGGAATCAAGAGGAGTTAGTCCAGAGCCCTTCACGGAAAATTCGGCTACACTTGTTGGTTGTATTAAGTGTGTTGCAAAATAGTTTTTAGCTTCCGCATTTAGTTTCTAGATTAGCCATATCACCTATTCACCTCCCCCTCTAGGTGATTTCAATTGGTATCAGAGCCTACGCTCCTGATACTTAGGCTTAACATCCTAGGAGTGAGATCCTTGTTTGCTAATCTACATTTGCATTTGCTTGTTTGCACACATATAGTTTACATCCATGGACTTCATGACCCCACCTATGTTTGACCCTTCCAACATTGTTGTTTGGAAGACTAGGATATCCATTTACCTACAAACCTTAGGATATAAGGTTCACCTTGCCATTACCAGGAATCCTTCCTTAGTGATAGCAAGCATGTAGGGGCCAATGCACAAGCCCTTGAGGCCATTAGAAGCATGTTTTCAAAAGAATATCTTATGCTTGCTTCTAACTTTGATTCCGCATTTGCAGTGTGGAACATGTTGACAACCACTATAAGCTTCAATTGTCTATCCAACCGGAGGAGTCTAGTGGAGAATCTGAGTCACAATGCTTAATGGTCCAAGGGAATGACTCCCTTGAGGTACAATCGGAATCTCAATTAGATAATAATGATGCTAGTTCTTCATGTAATGATTTTGTTGATGCTCATGCTTTGAATGAAGAACTATCTATTGTTTGTGAAAAATTAATAGAAAAATATAATGTTTTGAAAAAGAAAAGTCTAGGCATTAATAATGAAAATAAAAATTTGCTTGCTAGACTTGATTGTGTTTTGCAAGAGAAGGTGGAGATTTCTAATGAAAGGGATTCATTAAAATCTCAACTTGATCTTGCACTAAAAGAAAATAAATTTTTAAATCTAAAAATGATTGTGAAACACTTTTGAAGAAAAACGAAAATTTGTCTTCAAAAGTTGATTTTGTTTTAAAGGAGAATGTTGCTTTGAAAAATAAAATAATTTCTATTTCAAATGATTTAAATATTTGTTTAGAGAAAAATATTGTTTTACAAAATAAAATTGATTCACATGTTTGCCATGCTAGGGTAGTTTCACTTAGATCACCCCTTGCATGCTCCACTTCTTCTATAATTAAAAATGATATAAATTTGTTGAAGAAGAATATGGTTTGTTTGGGCTCCACTTTGAGCCAATGTGCCATGAACCATACACGTTTGGAATCTTTGTTTCGAAAGAAACAAGTTCCATCTTTTCATGCACACCCTCCACGGCATACACATGCTCCTCACGGACACCATCATCACACATTGTATGCTCATGTGTACACTTGTACACATTGTGGACGTAAGGGCCACCTTGCTAAATTTTGCTATGATCGTATACATGTTTCAAATTTAGCAAATAAATTTGTTTGGGTTAGAGAAGGGACTAACCCCCATGGACCCAAAAAGATATGGGTACCAAAGACCACCCCTCTTGTTTATGATGTAGGTGTGGGCTCTCGCATGACGTGAGAGTATCGGTACCTTGGAGTGGATGCGTTCCGAGCTTCATGGAAATCAATTGGATGCATCACTTTCAAGGGATGTTTGGTGGGAGGACCACCTTGTTTTGGAGACATGGAGAGTTGCCTCATAGGTTTTGGTAACGGTCTCTTACTCCTTATTTATTTATGCATGCTTTTCATGTTTATTGTTTATAAGCATGTTTTGATGTTTGTAGATTATTATGTTAATGTCATGATTATTAGATCCTTGACATGCATGTATAGCCTTTGAGACACCCATGTTTAAGTATGGATTATTATTTTTGTGTTCTCATCATTTGTTTAGCTATCATGTTTATCATAGGTTTAATAACATGTGAATTTTCTTAATAATCATGTTTATGTTTCTTCATGATGATTTATATCCCGTTTTGTGCTTCATGTTTTGATTACATGTTTAAATGTTAGTTTTCATTAAGACTAGGATTTATACTTGTACATATAGTGGGCCACAAATAATCTATATATGTTTGAGCTTGAATGCTTATTTGAACCCATTAGATATGCTAGTATAGTCTAGTTTTGATGATCCATGCATTTTAAACTTGTATTCCCATTTTTGTATTTGTTTTATGTTTAAATTTCATGTATATGTCTATTTTGCCAAACTTTAAGATATACATGTATACCCCTTGAGTCATTTGCCTTTCATGCAAATCTATATATATAGGGACTCAATTGTGTTTAGGGATATGTATGTATACTTTTTGTGTTGACAAATCATACATATACCTTGAAGTATAAATTTATTTTTAATGGAAATTTAGTTTTTCATGTTATCCATGTTTTCATGTATTTTTGTTTAACTTCATGTATATGTTCATTTTATCCAAATTATTGTTATACATATACATCCTTTGAGCCACGTGCCTTCATGCATATATCTTAGTGAACTCGTTGTGTTTGGATATGTATGTATACTTTAGATTGTATAAGACATACATATACCTTGAAGATTAAATAGTTTTGATGAGTTTTTATGTTTAAGGAATAATTGAGCTTAATTGAATATTTTCATGATCATGATCTTCACATTTTTAATTTTGCACTCACCTTTCATGTTTACTCATATTTTTGTTTTCATGAGTCATTATATGCTTTATTGACTTGAGTATTGAATATCATGTGGATTTCATTTTTCATGCAAAATTTTGTTTTTATTCCTTACTTGAAGGATTTCGTACTAGTTAACAAAACTTTTCATTTTAACTAGTTCGTATTCTTCATTGTGATATGAGGTATACACTTGCTATTATTGTTGTTTCAATTGGTATCATTGAATTCTTTCAATTGGTATCAATTTTGATCTTCTTGTATACTCATATGTGTTTATGTATGTATGCTTTCAATTCTAATGGTATCAATTTCTATTGGTATCTAATTTTCATACATATATATATTTTGTTTATGCTAAGCTTGAGCTCCATCTTTGTTTCAATTGATTTAGCTTTCAATTGGTATCTTAATTCAAGCCTACGCATTGTTTTTGTTTGTTTTTCATAAAGGGGGAGAAAATTCGATTTTCATATTTCAATGGTATTTGTATTTCCACTCCCTTACTTTATGATAGAAAATAAAAATTTCAAATTGATATCATATGCTTAAAAAGAATAATACTCTCTTTTGATATCAAGATGTTTATTTGAATGTTTAATTTGGTATCTCAAAATTTTGTTGAAAGATAAATACAAAAGTTTTGATTTGTATTGCCTATATGCAAGGAGAGCTTAACATCTCTTCTACATACAGATTCATGTTGAGTGTATCTTGTATTGAGGAGCTTGACATCTCTTCTTTATGTGATACACGTGTGTAGGGGAGCTTCACATCTCCTCTTATGCATTACATATTATGTGTTATGTGAATTAGGGCTTGTCATCCTTTCTTCATGTAATGCATGTATGTAGGGAAGTTAACTTAGCGTCTTCCTCTTCATGAATGTATATAGCATATACCATTTATTTATTGATCTATGTTTACTTTCAATTGGTATCAAGATGCTACTTTGACATATTTTCAATTGATATCTTAATTGATTGTCACCCCTAAATTGATATTTTTTGTTTTAGACAAAAAGGGGAGAAAAATTTATTGATTTGTTTTTACTTGGACCCCTTTGTTGATGATTGACAAAAAGGGGGAGAAGTATTTGTCGTTTATGCATGTTTTATATGCATGTTTTGTTTTGTTGTTTAATTGTTTAATTGGTATCAAGAGCATTATTTAAGAACATGTTTTTATTGATATCAAGAGCACGTTTATGCATGTCTATGCATACATGTTTATGAGCTTTTATTGCATATTCTTATTATTTATTGCTATGCATGAGTTAAGGGGGAGCTTCTTTGAAGCTTAACTTTAATCCATGCATATATAACTCCATGAGTTTTGTCATCATCAAAAGGGGGAGATTGTTGGCCCAGAGGCTTTCCACTCTAGTTTTGATGATGATTAACTCATGTAGTTTTGTTTACTAATAATCTTGTGTTGTTTAAGTTTCAGATCATTAACCAAGATATTAGTTGGTGATAGCTTCAACAAGATTTTAGAAGCTTTTCATGGTGATTCCAATGCCCGAGCATCAAGATCATACCTTTGCACTCGGTGGATCACGGAGTTTGGATCGAGTCGACTTGAAGATGGAAGATCGTCAAGAAGACTTAGGTATCCATAGTTTAGTGTGTTTAGATCATGTGTAAAGATAAGAATAGTTGATATGCTCAAGTGCACAACACACACAAGTTTTATGTTTTGGATTTGGTTTTCATGAATAGATTGATCAAAACAAGTTTACTTTGTTTTTATGTTTATTAGATGTGCTCTATATACATACATGCTTACATGACTTATACAAACTTAGTTTGACATACCTATTCATGTAGTTTTATGTTTTGGTATTTTTAACAAAACATATTTTTGGAATTAAAGACAAAAACTATGATATATATTTGTTTCTTGTAAATTGGACTTATGTCCATATGCAACATGCCTAAAAGTGTTTTAAATATCATGTTTTTGTATTTCAATAAGTTTCAGGAAAAATCGGTTTTCCTATTGAAAAATACATGTTTGATAAAATACAAGTTTTGGTTTTTGGTAAAACTTTCAAAACACAAAAATAGTTTGAATTGCTTGATATTTGAGCTGAAATTTTATTACATGTTTATATATCAATGCAAAATGTTAAAACTATTTTTGGGGATTTTTTACAAGATTTATTAAAATATTTTTAACATGTTTTTCTGACTCAGAAAATTGGCTGCCAGGTTCTGGCGGTCGACCGGGACGGTCGACCGTATGCCAGAGCCGGTCGACCGCTCGGTCAACCGACGTGCACAGGTCTGTGCATGTCTAGGCAGGCAATGGGCTGGTCGACCGGACCAGAGAGCTTTGCTCTCTGTATCTAGGCGGTCGACCGGGCGGTCGACCGGAAGCCCCAACGGCCACATTTATGACCGTTGGTGGTCGACCGAAAGCCTATCAGGCTGACAGATCAGCCTAACGGCTAGTTTTCTGTTTGGCCTATATAAACCCCATTTCTTTGGGATTTTGGCCAAGTTTTTTAAGAGCAAAAATTCTTACTTTTCTGAAGTATTTTTACAAGTTTTAAAAAGTGTTTTAGAGCTTAAAAGATTTCATCTTTATTGTTTTTCAAGGGTTTTGGAAAATCAAAGAAAACTAGGTTTTTGGGATATTGTTTTGGATTTTCATTTCTATCATCTACAAGAGATTTCCCAAGTTGTTTTTCTTTGTTATTTGCTTTCCAAAAACACCTTGATATCCACTTGAGCTATATCATTTATCCTATTCTATTAGGATCATTTGTTTTGTGGAAAAGAGATTGTTTGAGGTTGTTGTAGCCTCCAGTTGTAAACACCCTTGCTTTTGTTGTATCCCTCTTTGGTAGAGGTTGATCGGGTGATTGGTGTGCTCCCTCTTTGGTAGAGGTTGAGATTGTGATTTACTCCCTCTTGGTGAGGTGGAGTTGGAGTTGGTTTGTATCCCTCAAGTGTGAGGTGGATTGGTTGTTGTTTGGCTACGGGCCTACCCCTCGGTTGTGAGGTGGTGTTTGAGAGAGGAGTTCGGTACTCCTATTGTTGTAACAAATCCTCCTCGGTGGAGGTTCCCTCGGTGGGAGTATAGTGGATTAGAAAACCTTCTCGGTGAAGGCGGGGACGTAGAGCTAGGGGCTCGAACCTCGAAACATATCATTGTGTTTGTGTTTGATCCATTGTCTCTTAACCCTCACTCTTTATTTGTGCAAAGCATCATTCATTCATTCATATCTTATTGCTTGCATTTGTGCCTTGCATTATTTCATATTATTCTTCTTTATATGCTTGGCTTGCTTGTGTGTGCCTCACTTATACATAACCACAAGAGCTTCATATAGCACCTCAACCCTTATCTAGGGGAATCAAGAGGAGTTAGTCCAGAGCCCTTCACGGGGAATTCGGCTACACTTGTTGGTTGTATTAAGTGTGTTGCAAATAGTTTTTAGCTTCCGCATTTAGTTTCTAGATTAGCCATATCACCTATTCATCCCCCCTCTAGGTGATTTCAATTGGTATCAGAGCCTACGCTCTTGATACTTAGGCTTAACATCCTAGGAGTGAGATCCTTGTTTGCTAATCTACATTTGCATTTGCTTGTTTGCACACATATAGTTTACATCCATGGACTTCATGACCCCACCTATGTTTGACCCTTCCAATATTGTTGTTTGGAAGACTAGGATGTCCATTTACCTACAAACCTTAAGATATAAGGTTCACCTTGCCATTACCAAGGAATCCTTCCTTAGTGATAGCAAGCATGTAGGGGCCAATGCACAAGCCCTTGAGGCCATTAGAAGCATGCTTTCAAAAGAATATCTTATGCTTGCTTAATTAAACCCATTTTAGGGTAATTAAATCTGTAATTCTTGGAGGCCAAGTAAGGGATCTTCTAGAAGATACGTCGAACCTAGACTCTTGTGAAATCACCTAGAGGGGGGTGAATAGGTGATAATGCTAATCAATGCACAAATTTAAAAGTTATGATGCAACGATCACCCGAAACAAGACTAGAAGCCGAATACCCCGTGAAGGGCTCTGAACTCCTTCCTCGTGATTCCTCTAGATAAGAGTTTGAGGTGCGCAATGCAATCTTGTTGTGTGAGTATTGATCGACAATATAGCAATGATTATGAAGCAAGTAAATATAGCAATGAATATAAAGCAAGTAAATGAAGTAAGTAAACCAATCGCAAACACTGAGATTTGTTCCGAGGTTTGAGCACCCAGCTCTACGTCCTCGCCTTCACCCAGAAGGATTTCCGATCCACTAGAACTTTCACAAAGGATTGCAACCACTAGGGAGTACCCAACTCCTCAATCACACTCCTCTAGTCCAGAGGTAGTGGAGCCACAAATACAATAATCACTGGATGATCAAAAGACCACAAACTCTCTCTTGAAAACTTTCTTTACAAAAACCTTAGAGAATAATATATAAGATTGAAGCTCAAGGTTTTGTAAGTGATATAAAAATAGAAGAGAGATTTTAAGAACCAAAAAATTTCAGAAAACTTTTGAAAATAATAGCCCAAAACTTAAACAAAAGCTCTTTCTCAAGAAACTCAAAACTTTTGATCTTTGAATTTGTTGTTGTGAAAACCTCTACCCTAATGACCCCTTTATATAGGATTTAGGAAGAGTAAACATAGAAAAGTTTTTACCTGAATATAAGAGGAAGAATTGACCCTCTAATACAGCTAATCACATTTTATTTAAACTTAAACACATTTTGAAAACATGTTAAAAATCAGCCTCCAGAAAATTAGCCATTACTGCCAATCTGGCAGATTGGTCAACTTTGAGAACATTTTTCAGGCTATAAACGTCCGAATTCAGAATTAGGTATATAGGAATAATTTGTAGATCTTTAAGTCTTCGTTTTAATGCAACTAAAATCAACTCAATATCATTTTTTATTAAAACGTTATCAATAAAATACTGACAGGTATCAAAACAGAAACTGTAAGCTATTTTCAGAACAAGAACAAAGTTCAACCAAATATTTGACATCTTTAAATTTGAATCTGAAAATGATTATTGAATAAGCAATTTAGATCTAAAAGTTATCTTTGAAATTCAAGTTAAATCATGTTATTTGAAGATAAGAATAAAAAGTTATAATAACAACTATAAAAGGGTGTCAAGCAGATCAGCAGAACTAAAACTGGTTCAAATCCAAAACCCGATATATGTACTTGAAATGCAAAACTGATTAAATCAAAAACCAAACTATTGAATTTATATGTGTGTATTTGAGCTTCAAACGTATATACTATTCTTTAACAAACTAAAAATATAAAAACTTTATAGGAAGGTGTCTCTGAACCGCGTTGCCGAGTTAGTGCCTTCTCTCCTATGAAACGTCCTCTTACGTCATTTGCCTTTTAGCGCCATTATCCTTGCAATATGCTTAATAAGACCATCATGACTAGTACAAACCTGAAACTCATTCTAAACAACTTATTAGTACCAAATAACTTCTATGTGTTTTGTTATCATCAAAACTTAAACAAATAGAGAGTGTAACCTTTTGGGCCAACAATCTCCCCCTTTTTGATGATGACAAAACATATAGGTTATAACACAAGATATAAAAGGGATATAAAAACTCCCCCTCAAATGATACTCTATTTTATCAAGTATAAAACATGAAAACATATACATATATGAATATGTACAAAACATGAAACCTACATATACATATATGAGATAAACATGTACAAAATATGAACATGTACAAAATATGAAACCAAAACATGAAATCACAAATACTTCTCCCCCTTTTTGTCATACATCAAAAGGGTTAGGAAACAACCAATAAATAATATATGCTTGAACAAGAACTTAAGTTTATATGCATACATAAACTCAAATATCTATTCCCTTTTTTTTTGTCAATTCATCAACAAAGGGGCTAACAAAACAATCGATTGCCATATCATCATATCTTAAAGATCAAAACTTAAGTTTTTTTTTTTAAATACCAATTTAAAATTTTTGATAAACATATTGATACCAATTGAAAATATTGATACCAATTAAGATAAAAACCAAATTTTAGATAAACACTAAAATCATTTTGCAATGAGGATACCAAATAGAGAATAATACCAATCTAAGATCATTGATATTAATATTGAAAATGTTAGCATATATCAAACCAAAGTATTTTACATCATAAATCATGGGAGTAAGATACCAATTTGAAATAAAAACTGATACAAATTGAAAATACAACCAATACCAATTTTACATAAAACTGATTTAAAAACAAGAATTTTCTCCCCTTTATGAAATACTAAAAGAAACAATGCATAAGCTTGTAATAGATACTAATTAAAAATAATTGACATGATGAACTAAATCAAGCTTAGCAAACATAATTTGTGCTTTTTTTTCAAAAAAAATGTAAAGACATATGAAACAAGCACAATCAAATCATATATATGTATTTATGGATATACTAATTGAAATATAAGGCATACATATATAGAAAACACATATGAGTATACAAACATATGAAATATCAATTTTGATACCAATAAAAATATAATGAGAATCAAGTGTATAACTCATACTTACCACCCTTATCATGCACAAGTTTAAAAGATATACAAGAAGGTATACAAGACATGGTCGCCCATCCAACCGCCCTTAAAGGTAGAGGTTTTTAAAAATTATGATTTGAAAGTAAATAAGCATAGATTGAAAATAAAGTATGTTTGAAAAACTCTACCAAATGAAGAATATGAACTAGTTTAATGAAAAACTTGTAAACTAGTACAAAATCCTTCAAGCAAGGAATAAAACAAAATTATATTTCATGAAACACATGTAAATCACATGGTCACTAAACACTCAAAATCAATAAGGCACATATCATACTCATGAAAACAAAATCATGAAAAACCAATAAGTAAAGTGAGTGTACAAGTGTTATGTTAAACATATCATCATGAAATATGCAATTAGGCTTGATAAGAAATTCCTCAAAACATGAAAGTCATCAAAACAATTTAATCTTCAAGGCATATGTATGTCATGTACAAACTAAAGTATACATACATATCCAAAACATAACGAGTCCACAAATGTATATGCATGAAGGCACGTGGCTCAAGGATGTATATGTATATCTAATAGTTTAAACAAGATAGACATATACATGAAGTATATAACATAAAAACATGTCAAATAAATGGAAATACAAGTCAAATGTATGAATCATCAAAACTAAGCTATACTAGTACATCTAATGAGTACAAATGAGCGTTCAAGTACAAACATCTAATAGTCTATTTGTATCTCACCAGTTGTACAAGTATATATCCAAGTCTTAATGAAAACTAACATCCAAACAAGTAATCAAACATGAAGCATCAAAACTCACAAATATACATATGATCATCATGTACATGCACATGTATAGATTTAGGACATACATAATAGTTAAACAAATGAGAGAACACAAAGATATAAATCCGTATTAAATATGGGTGTCTCAAATACTAATCATGTATATCACTAATCTAATAAACATGGCATATAACATACTAATCAATTAACATCAAAACATGCTAAAAATGAATGATCTAAAAGCATGCAAAAATAAATGAGGAGTAAGGAATCGTTACCAAAACCATGAGGGCAACTCTCCATGTCTCCAAAATAAGGTGGTCCTTCCACCAAACTCTCCTTGAAAGTGATGCATCCAAATTGTCCTCTTTAAGCTCGGAACGCATCCACCTCAAGGCACCATCGCTCTCACGTCATGCGAGAGCCCACACCTACATCAAATACAATAGGGGTGGTCTTTGGTACCCACACTCTTTTGGGTCCATGGGGGTTAGCACCTTTTCTAACCCAAACAAACTTATTTGCTAAATTTACATCATGTATATGATCATAGCAAAACTTAGTAAGGTGGCCCTTACGTCCACAATGTGTACAAGTGTACACATGAGCATACATCATGTTATGTGTGTGTCCGTGAGGAGCATGTGTATGCTGTGTATGGTGTGCATGCAAAGATGGAACTTGTTTCTTTCGAACCAAAGATTCCAAGCGTGTATGGTTCATGGCACATTGGCTCAAAGTGGAGCCCAAACAATCCATATTCTTCTTTATCAATTTTATATCATTTTCAATTAAAGAAGAAGTGGAGCATGCAATAGGTGTGCTAGGTGAAACTACATTAGCATGGCAAACATGTGAATCTATATCAATTTTCAAAGATTCATTATTCTTTAAACAAATTTCTAAATCCTTTGAAATTGAAGCAATTTTTATTTTTAAAGAATCATTCTCTTTTACAACAAAATCAAGTTTTGAAGACAAGTTTTCATTTTTCTTCAAAATTATTTCACAATCATTTTTATTTTTCAAAAATTCATTTTCCTTTAGGGCAAGGTCTAGTTGAGATTTAAGTGAGTCACGTTCACTAGATATCTCTTCCTTCTCTTGCAAAACCAAATCAAATCTTGAACACAAATCCTTATTTTCTTTATTAAGTTCAAAATTCTTCTTTTTCCAAAGATCATGTTTTTCCAAAAAAATTTCACACTTTGTAGCAAGTTCTACATTTATGGTTTGTACTTCTAAACACCCATAGCAATAGGAACTAGTGCTAGCATCTAGTTGAGTTTCCGATTGTACCTCAAGGAGTCATTCCCTTGGACCATGAGGCAATGTTCGTCGGACTTGTCTCTCCTAGATCTCCTCTTCTTTTTGATAATCTTTGGTAGCTCGGGAGAAGTCAAAATGCTCCATACTGTAAAAGCAGAATCATAGTGAGCAAACACATGTAAATATTCTTTATGAAGAGATGCTCTAAGTGCCTTTAGGGCTATTGCATTGGCCTCTATATGCTTGCTATCATTAGGGTGGGATTCCTTGGTAATGGCTTTGTAAACATTATATCCTAGGGCTTTTAAATGCCAACTCATCAATATCTTTCATGTGTCAATTTTAGAGATATCAAACATGGGAGGGCTATCCATAAGTGCAAACAAAATGTGTGCAAATGAAAATGCAAATGTAGATTAGCAACCAAGATCACACTCCTAGGTGGTTAAACCTAATATCAGGAGCGTAGGCTCTGAAACCAATTGAAATCACCTAGAGGGGGGATGAATAGGTGATAATGCTAATCAATGCACAAATTTAAAAGTTATGATGCAACGATCACCCGAAACAAGACTAGAAGCCGAATACCCCGTGAAGGGCTCTGAACTCCTTCCTCGTGATTCCTCTAGATAAGAGTTTGAGGTGCGCAATGCAATCTTGTTGTGTGAGTATTGATCGACAATATAACAATGATTATGAAGCAAGTAAATATAGCAATGAATATAAAGCAAGTAAATGAAGTAAGTAAACCAATCGCAAATACTGAGATTTGTTCCGAGGTTCAAGCACCCAGCTCTACGTCCCCGCCTTCACCCAGAAGGATTTTCGATCCACTAGAACTTTCACAAAGGATTACAACCACTAGGGAGTACCTAACTCTTCAATCACACTCCTCTAGTCCAGAGGTAGTGGAACTACAAATACAATAATCACTAGATGATCAAAAGACCACAAACTCTCTCTTGAAAACTTTCTTTACAAAAACCTAGAGAATAATATATAAGATTGAAGCTCAAGGTTTTGTAAGTGATATAAAAATAGAAGAGAGATTTTAAGAACCAAAAAATTTCAGAAAACTTTTGAAAATAATAGCCCAAAACTTAAACAAAAGCTCTTTCTTAAGAAACTCAAAACTTTTGATCTTTGAATTTGTTGTTGTGAAAACCTCTACCCTAATGACCCCTTTATATAGGATTTAGGAAGAGTAAACATAGAAAAGTTTTACCTGAATATAAGAGGAAGAAATTGACCCTCTAATACAGCTAATCACATTTTATTTAAACTTAAACACATTTTGAAAACATGTTAAAAATCAGCCTCCAGAAAATTAGCCATTACTGCCAATCTGGCAGATTGGTCAACTTTGAGAACATTTTTCAGGCTGAAACGTCCGAATTCAGAATTAGGTATATAGGAATAATTTGTAGATCTTTAAGTCTTCGTTTTAATGCAACTGAAATCACTCAATATCATATTTTATTAAAACGTTATCAATAAAATACTGACAGGTATCAAAACAGAAACTGTAAGCTATTTTCAGAACAAGAATAGAGTTCAACCAAATATTTGACATCTTTAATATTTGAATCTGAAAATGATTATTGAATAAGAAATTTAGATCTGAAAGTTATCTTTGAAATTCAAGTTAAATCATGTTATTTGAATATAAGAATAAAAAGTTATGATAACAACTATAAAAGGGTGTCAAGCAGATCAGCAGAACTAAAACTGGTTCAAATCCAAAACCCGATATATGTACTTGAAATGCAAAACTGATTAAATAAAAAACCAAATGTATTGAATTTATGTGTGTGTATTTGAGCTTCAAACGTATATACTATTCTTTAACAAACTAAAAATATAAAAACTTTATAGGAAGGTGTCTCTGAACCGCGTTGCCGAGCTAGAGCCTTCTCTCCTATGAAAACGTCCTCTTGCGTCATTTGCCTTTTAGCGCCATTATCCTTGCAATATGCTTAATAAGACCATCATGACTAGTACAAACCTAAAACTCATTCTAAACAACTTATTAGTACCAAATAACTTCTATGTGTTTTGTTATCATCAAAACTTAAACAAATAGAGAGTGTAACCTTTTGGGCCAACATCTTGCGCACGTCAGACGAATATTCGGGTGAAAATATCAGAATTGGAATATACTAGGAAACTCCTAGAAGCCAGATGAAGCCACGCACCAAAACTAGGGACTTTTGTCCCTGGTATGGCGGCGGATCCGCGGCCATAGCCGCGGATCCGCGGCCCTTTTGTGGGGCCACGCGTCGATTTTCGATGCGTGGCCCCGTCTCGTCTTCCAGAAGGCTCCTATGCCTATAAAACCCCTGAAGAGGCCCTGAATGAAGCAGTTTTCATTTTTAGGAGTAGTTTTTGATTTTTTTCTATGTTTTAGTGTAGTGTAGGTAGGTGTTCTTCATTTCATTTCTTGTGTGTTTTCTTTTCTTTTTAGATCTTGTAGTAGGGCTGAGAGATTCAGAGAGAGATAGAGAGAGATTGATGTAATAGATGGTGACAATCTATGTAAAGGTGCCTCCTTTCTTCTCTATTGTAATCTTCTTCATTTTCTACATGATGCTTAGCTAGATTTTCTTCTCATGGTGACTAACTACTAACCACTAACCATCTAACCACTTACTTGATAATCCACATGAATCTAGTAGCCTCTACAAGGCCTTGCTCTTGCAAGAGCCATTGATGGCTCATGATGATGGGTTCTAACATCTAACTTGCTAACTTGCTAACCAAACTAACTCTCTCTTATTTCATGCTTGCTTCTAATGGTTTGATGATCTAATGTTTGTATTATCTTTCTCTTGATGTAAGTTTGAATGTGATGAACCATCTTATTTGCCATGCTTTTTATCGTCTCTTGAAGCCAAGGACTAGTGATGGCCAAGGATCCATGTGAGGCAACTATCACTAAGAGGTTAGCATGTTAGTAGAGTAATTAGTAGTTAGAAACCATGAGATTTCTTTTATAGCATTCCTCATTCTTTTTACTTTATTTTAAGAATCATTTTTAAAAACTTTTTTATCATTTTCTTATCAATGTTTTCACCATCCTCTTAGTTCACCTTTGTTTCATCTTCATCTTTATTTTGCTTTCCAAACCACTTCTCGTTTGTTTTCTTCGCCGTTTTCTTCGCCTTCTCCACCTACCACATACTTGATTTCCTTTTCTTTTCTTTTATTTTCTTTTTCTAATTCTTTAACAAAGAAGAACTGTTAACATTAAACATGAATAAAAATTGTTAATGCTTCTATCGCTTCCCGTCCCTGTGGATTCGACCCGTTGAGCCAATGTTATAACGGAAGTATCGAGGGAACATTAGCACATATACATATTTTCATTGATTTCATAAACAACACATTTTTAGAGTGCTAGTTCCGTCTCGATCAGTGACAACCTCTTTCCCTACACGTTGTTTGGGTGCCATTAGACCTCGTAAAAAGTTCTTAAGAGATCTCGAAAGAAGAAGATGAAGAGATTCCTAATCTCTGAAGAAATTCTTGAGGAGCTTTTGAAGAGAAGATAAACTTGTCTGAAGTTCATCCAGTTCAATTTTTATAGACGCAGAAGTGTCTAGCTTTGCCTTCTCAAAAGGAGAGCAAGCGATCATTTCAAATTAATTTGAAACGGCGTTTGGAAAAACCTGTGGCGGCAAAGTTAGCCAACTTCACTCAGATACCTCCGCAGGAAGCTTTGTTAGCTCCCTTGAGAGCTCATTTTTTTTTACTTTGCTTGAAGCTATACTCCAGCTCCGCTGAGAGCTCATCCTAAGCTTCCCCTGAAGCTTCGTCTTAGCTCTGCTGAGAGCTCATTGTTGGCCCGGAGGCTTTCCTCTCTAGTTTTGATGATGATTAACTCATGTAGTTATGTTTACTAATAATCTTGTGATTTTAGTTTCAGATCATTTAGCAAGATATTAGTTGGTGATTGTTTCAATAAGAGGAGTTTGGAAGCCTTCACTTGGTGATTCCCGAGCCCGAGCGTCAAGATCATACATAGCCTTGCTCATTGGATCATGGTGTTTTGGACCGAGTCGGCTTGAAGATGAAGATCGTCAAGAAGAATTAGGTATCATAGAGTTTAGTGTGTTTTAGATCCTTTTGTAAAGCTTAGTATAGTTGATATGCTCAAGTGCACAACACACACGTTTTATGGTTTTGGTTTTCATGAATAGTTTAGATCAAAACAAGTTTAAATGGTTTTTTATGTATATTAGATGTGTTCAATATACATACATGCTTCATATCTTAAACAAACTTATTTTGATATGTCTATTCATGAGTTTTAAGAAAAATCAGATTTCCTATTGAGAAAAATCCAAGTTTGTCAAAATACTGTTTTTGTTTTTTGGTAAAAATGATTAGACACAAAAATAGTCTAACTTGCTTGATATTTGAGTTGAAATTTTTATCACATGTTTATATATCAATGCAAAATGTTAAAACTATTTTTTGGGGACTTTTACAAGACTTAAAAGAATTTTTAGAAATATGTTTAACTATTTTTCTGACCCAGTTTCTGACCCAAACTGTGGCTGACAGGCCAGGTCGGTCGACTGTGCGGTCGACCGAACCAAGGGCCGGTCGACCGTAGCGGTCAACCGACGTGCACAGCCTTGTGCACGTTTGGCAGACACAGGGCCGGTCGGCCGGTCGGTCGACCGGACCAGAGAGCTTTGCTCTCTGTATCCGGGCGGTCGACCGGACCAGAGAGCCCTGCTCTCTGTATCTGGACGGTCGACCGGGATGCTCCAACGGTCATATTTTTGACCGTTGGCGGTCGACCGGCCGGTCGACCGCAAGCCTGTCAGGCTGCCAGATCAGCCTAACGGCTAGTTTTCTATTTGGCCTATATAAAGCCCATTCCTTTGGGATTTTGGCTAAGATTTTTAAGAGCAAAAATTTCCCTATTCTCTGGTTTATAAAACAAGTTTTCAAAAGTGTTTAAGAGCCAAAAGATCTATCTTTATATTGTTTTAGGTTTTTGGAAAAATCAAAGAAAAGAGTATTTTGGGAGATTTGTCTTGGCTTTCATTTCTATCTTTTACAAGAGTTTTCCCAAGTATTTTTCTTTGAGTTTTTGTTTTCCAAACACCTAGTTTTCCATACTTGAGCTATCTTCTATCCTATTCTATTAGGATCATTTGTTTGTGGGAAAAGAGATTGTTTGTGGTTGAAAGATACCACCAAGTTGTAAACCCTTGCTTTGATTGGGTTGCTCCCTCTTTGGTAGAGGTTGAGGATTGTGGTTTGCTCCCTCTTTGGAAGAGGTGGAGATTTGTGTTTGCTCCCTCTTGTGTGAGGTGGAGCTTGGTGGTTTGTATCCCTCTTCGGTAGAGGTGATTGTGGTTGTTTGGCTACGGGCCTACCCCTCGGTTGTGAGGCGGTGTTTGAGAGAGAAGTTCGGTACTCCCTTGTTGTACAAATCCTTCTCGGTGAAGGTTCCCTTGGTAGGAGTCCTCAGTGGACAAGATAGTGGATTAGAAATCCTTCTCGGTGAAGGCGGGGACGTAGAGCTAGGGGCTCGAACCTCGGAACATATCTTTGTGTTTGCGTTTGATCCATTGTCTCTCTAACTCTCTCTCTTTACATTTGTGCAAAGCATCATTCATTCATTTTGCAATATCATTCATACTTGTGTTTTGCCTTGCATTATTTCATATTGATCATTCTTATATGCTTGGCTTGCTTGTGTGTGTGCCTCACATATACTTAACCACAAGAGCTTCATATAGCACCTCAACCCTTATCTAGGGGAATCAAGAGGAGTTAGTCTAGAGCCCTTCACGGGGAATTCGGCTACACTTGTTGGTTGTATTAAGTGTGTTGCAAAATAGTTTTTAGCTTCCGCATTTAGTTCACTAGATTAGCATATCACCTATTCACCCCCCTCTAGGTGATTTCAATTGGTATCAGAGCCTACGCTCCTGATACTTAGGCTTAACAACCTAGGAGTGAGATCCTTGTTTGCTAATCTATCATTTGCATTTGCTTGTTTGCACACATATAGCTTGGACCCATGGACTTCATGACCCCACCTATGTTTGACCCTTCCAACATTGTTGTTTGGAAGACTAAGATGTCCATCTATTTACAAACCCTAGGATATAAGGTTCACCTTGCCATTACCAAGGAATCCTACCTTAGTGATAGCAAGCATGTAGGGGCCAATGCACAAGCCCTTGAGGCCATTAGAAGCATGCTACCTAAAGAATATCTTATGCTTGCTTCTAACTTTGATTCCGCATTTGCAGTGTGGAATATGTTGACAACCACAATCACCTCCAAGCTTCAATTGCCAATCCAACCGGAGGAGTCTAGTGGAGAATCCGAGTCTCAATGTCACATGGTCCAAGGGAATGACTCCCTTGAGATATAATCGGAAACTCAACTAGATAGTGATGATTGTGCTAGTTCTTCATATGATGAGAATATTGATCCCCATGCTTTAAATGAAGAACTATCTATTGTTTGTGAAAATTAATTGAAAAATATAAAGTTTTGAAAAAGAAGACATTTGCTTTAACTAAAGAAAATGAAAAATTGTCTTCTAAACTTGACAAGGTTTTGCAAGAGAAGGTTGAGGTCTATAATGAAAGGGATTCATTGAGATCTCAACTTGATCTTGCACTAAAAGAAAATGAATTTTTCAAAAATAAAAATGATTGTGATAATGTCTTGAAAAATAATGATGTTTTGTCTTCAAAACTTGAATTTGTTTTAAAAGAAAATGATTCTTTGAAAAGAGAAATTGATTTTATTTCAAAAGAATTAGAAATTTGTTTAAATAAAATAAATCTTTGAAAAATGATATTGTTTCTCATGTTTGCCATGCTAGGGTAGTTTCACCTAGATCACCCCCTGCATGCTCCACTTCTTCTATAATTAAAAATGATATAAATTTGTTGAAGAAGAATATGGATTGTTTGGGCTCCACTTTGAGCCAATGTGCCAAGAGCCACACACGTTTGGAATCTTTGTTTCAAAAGAAGCAAGTTCCATCTTTTCATGCACACCCATCACGGCATACACATGCTCCTCACGGACACCATCATCACATGTATGCTCATGCGTACACATATACACATTGTGGACGTAAGGGCCACCTTGCTAAATTTTGCTATGATCGTATACATGTTTCAAATTTAGCAAAGAATTTTGTTTGGGTTAGAGAAGGTACTAACCCCCATGGACCCAATAAGATATGGGTACCAAAGACCACCCCTCATGTGTTTGATGTAGGTGTGGGCTCTCGCATGACGTGAGAGTATAGGTACCTTGGAGTGGATGCGTTCCGTACTTAAAGGAAACATTTTGGATGCATCACTTTCAAGGGTTGTTTGGTGGAGAGGACCACCATGTTTTGGAGACAAGGAAAGTTGCCTTTTAGGTTTTGGTAACGATTCCTAACTCCTAATTATTGTTTACATGCTTTTCATTTTATTCATTATTAGCATGTTTGATGTTTGTAAATTATAATGAAAATGCCATGTTTATTAGATCCTTGACATGCATGTATAGCCTTTTGAGACACCCATGTTTAATATGGATCATATTTTTGTGTTCTCACCTTTGTTTTAGCTATCATGTTTATCATAGTTCTAATAACATGTAAATTTACATAGTAATCATGTTTAGATTTATCATGTTGATTTATATTCTTGTTTTATGCTTCATGCGTTGATTACATGTTTAGATGTTAGTTTTCATTAAAACTTGGTATATACTTGTACATATAGTGGGCTACAAATAAATCTATATATGTTTGAGCTTGAATGCTTATTTGAACCCATTTGATGTGCTAGTATAGTCTAGTTTTGATGATCCATGCATTTTAAACTTGTATTCCCATTTTTGAATTTGTTTTATGATTTCTTGTTTAACTTCATGTATATGTCCATTTTATCCAAATATTGTTATACATATACATCCTTTTGAGTCATTTGCCTTTCATGCAAATCTATATATATGGACTCATTTGTGTTTAGGGATATGTATGTATATTTTAATTTGTATAAGACATACATATGCCTTGAAGATTAAATAAGTTTTGATGATTTTCATGTTTCTCGTGTTTCAAGGAATATTGAGCTAAATTGAATACTTTCATGATCATGTTCTTCACATTATATTTGTACACTCACATTTCTTGTTTACTCATGTTGTGTTTTCATGAGTTATATTTATGCTTCATTGATTATGAGTGTTAACTATTTTGTGAATTTCATGTGTTTCATGAAAAATATTTTTGTTTTATTTCTTACTTGAAGGATTTCGTACTAGTTTACAAATTTTTCATATAACTAGTTCGTATTCTTCATTTTGATAGAGTTTTTCAAACATACTTCAATTTTCAAACCTATTTTTGAAAGCCCCTACCATCAAAGGGCGGTTGGATGGGAGATCATGCTCATGTATGCTTTATAGTGAAAATCATTTTAAACTTGAACATGTTGGGAGGATAGGGTATATGAGTTATACTTGTTGGCCCAAAGGCCTTCCACCCTAGTTTTGATGATGACTAACTCATGTACTTATGTTTACTAATGATCTTGTGTTTAATTAGTGACAGATTCATTATCAAGATCTTAGTAGGTGCATAGCTCAACAAAGGATAAAATGTCAAGATTTGGAGCTAACATGGTGTGATCCAAGGAGCTTTTGGATCAAGCTTGGACCAAGTCAAGAAGATGAGAACCCTTCAAGTGAAGACTTCAAGAAGATGAAGACTTGTGTCTAGGTATAAGATTTTGTTTTTGTTTTAGTTAAAATGTAAAGGATAGATAGTTGGTGGATTGCTCAAGTACATATACACACACACTCTTGATTTAGAATTATTTTTTATAAAAGATTTTTCTTTGTGACAAAATACTATTTGGATTTTGGTTTTCATGTATACATATCTTTTATCCAAAACCAAGTTTAGAGCTTAATGACAAAAGCATAGATATTTCATTAAGATTGTGTAGTGGATCATATCCATACACACTATGCCTTAAAAGTATATCTTGTTTTTGTATTTGATGAAGATTTGGAAAAACATATTTTGGAAAAATATTGTTTTGAAAAATACAGTTTTATCATGAGCCAAATATTTCTAAGTTACAAAAATAGTCCAATCTTTTATAACATGCCTTGATTTTGTGCAAGCATGTTTGATTATCAAAGTATATTGGTTAAACTATTTTTGTAGATTTTTAAGTATTTATGGGATTTTTATTTGAGCCAAAAAGACTAACTTTTTAATCCCAGAAAACTGTTTCAGGCTTCGGATAAGTCGACTTACTACCTTTATAGTCGACTAATACTGAAGTCGGCCGACCGGACCGGTCGACCGACGTGCACAAATGTGCACGCCTTTGTGCACTGGAGGACGGCCGACCGTACGGGTCGACCGCTCCAGAGAGCTCTGCTCTCTGGAAAGTTCGGCCGACCGTACGGGTCGACCGACAGAGAGTTCGACTCTCAGCTCCAGTAGGTCGGTCGACCCAGGCGGTCGACCGTGGCTCCAACGGTCGGATTTCTGACCGTTGGCGGTCGACCGCACGGGTCGACCGGCAGTTCTGACAAAGCCCCAACGGCTAGTTTTTGACAGCCTATATATTTGGGGGTTTGTGGACTGTTTTCCATAAGATTTGGAGATTGTTTTAGAGCCAGTTTTTCCCACTCTTTTCAGTAGTTTTTCTCCACAAAATAGTGAGCTAATATTTCCTATCAAAAGGAAAGTTTTTATCAAGAGTGTTTAAAAGAAAGTCTTTGAGTTTTTCACCACCATTCTCTTCCTTGTTTTTCTCACAATCACTTGAGCTATCCATTGCCTTATCTATCCATAGGATTGTGTTGTGAGAGTTTGTAATTGGTGATCAAAGTGTTTAGATCACCAAGAGATCATTTCTTGTACTTTGAGGAGGCGGACGTGTGTGTCCGCATTGTTTTGAGTTCGGGTGCAGACTCGGTTGGTTTGAGGTGCGGCCTCGGCGAGCTAGTGAGCTTGCGTGTGTACGGGACTAGGGAGTCCGAGGGCTTGTAGGTGTTGCGGCACGAGGAGAGATCCATTGGGATCTTGCATAGTGGAAATCCTTCGTGTGTCGAAGGCGGGAATGTAGAGCAAGTGTGCTCGAACCTCGAAACATACCCTTGTGTTTGCGATTGCCTTTTCTCTCTCTCCCTTACTTTATATCTTGCATGCTAGTTATTGTGCTTTCATTTACATGCTTGATATACATTGTGCTTAATTGATATACTTGCTTGGGTTGCTTGCTAACACTTGTATTTACCAAGAGAGCCAACGCGGCATCTCAACGCATTCAAGGGGAATCTAGAGGAGTTTGTCCAGAGCCCTTCACGGAGAATTCGGCAACACTCTTTGGTTATACGTGGTGTTTAGTGTAAAAGTTTTATTTGGTCATAATTATTTTTAGCTTCCGCATTATTTGCATCTTTTGGCATTAAGTGACCATTAGATTAGCCATCACCTATTCACCCCCCCTCTAGGTGAACCTTCAATTGGTATCAGAGCTTGGTACTCTGATTTTGGTCTAACAACCTAGAGTTAAAGATCCTCATTTTAGGCTAATCACTATATTTTTGTACACACACTATGGACTTCATGTCACCACCCATGTTTGACATTATTAACATCCATATATGGAAGGTGAAGATGTCCTTGTACCTCAAAGCCTTAGGTATTCATGTTTATCTTGCCACAACCAATATTGCAAATTGTTTAAATGGTAAGAATATTGAGGCTAATGCAAAAGCCCTACATGCTTTAAGATCTACCCTAAATGATGATTATTTATCTAGGGTTGCTAATCTTGATTTGGCTTTTGTAGTTTGGAACACCCTCATCTCCCTTGGCGAAAATGATCAATACTATGCGGGGAGTGATTCGAACGTTGGAAGCGACACCTCCAACGTGTGCTATATGGTCCAAGGGGATAACCCCCTTGAGGTAACTTCCGAATCCGAGGATGAGGATAATAACATGTCATATGATGAGCTATCTACTTTTTGTCAACTATTGCTTGAGAAATATGACATGATTAAGAAAGATAATAAAAATTTGAAAAAGAAACTTGATTGCATGCATATAGAACAAGATTCATTTAAATCTAACATTGCATGTTTAGAAAAAGAAAATAAAGATTTGAAAAATGAAAATATTTCCCTTATGTCTAAATTAAATGATTTGTGTGAAGGGAACACTATTTTGAAAGATAAAATTGCTTTGGTGGAAGAACAAAAAGAAATTGTTTTTCAAGAAAATTCTTGTTTGAAAAGAAAAATGTTTGAAAAAGAAAAAGAAAATGTTTCTAAAAAGAAGAAAAATGATCATATATCTCACCATGCTTTACATGCCACCACTAGTGAGATTAATATTTTGAAAGATAAAATTAATGATTTGAGTTCAACCTTGAACTCTTGTGCATTCAACCACACTAGATTGGAATCCTTGTTTCAAAAGAAACAAGTTCCCCATGTTCATGCACACTCACATCATGCATTTGCTTATGTTGCACGCCACGATCACAATCACACTCATAAGCATACTAAGGTGTACACTTGTACACATTGTGGCCGCAAAGGCCATTTAGCAAAATTTTGTTTTGATAAGTTGCATGTTTTAAATTTTGCTAATAAAAGATTTTGGGTTCCTTACAAGACTAACCCAAAGGACCCAAGAAAATATGGGTACCAAAACCCCCACCCCATGTTTTTGATGTAGGTGAGGGATCTCTCAAGACATGAGAGATTTGGTGCCTTGATGGTGGATGCACTTGGACTTGATGGACACATATATAGATGCATCGCTATCAAGGAGCTTTGGTGGGACAACCACCATGTTAGGAGCTTTGGAGTTGGTAACAATCTCTAAACTCCTACTTTTTATGTACATGCTTTTAATTTCATATATCATATAGCATGTTCATATTTTTGTGTGCTTCATGTGGTATTTATATGCTTAGATGTAGAATGTGTCAAACTTGCATTTATACATATATGAATAGTGAACTACAATTGACTCATATATATTTGAACTTCATGCTCATTTGTATCCACTATATGCATATGTATAGAATAGTTTTGATGATTCTTTCATTTATACATGTTTTGCCAATTTTCATGTTTTTACTTCATGTATATGTATTTTAATTCAAATCTAATAAATATACATGTATACCCATGAGTCTCTTGCCTTTATGCAAATACCTTAATAGACTCTTTTATGTTTGGGATATGTATGTGTATTATTAGAATTGGATAAATCATACATATACCATGAAGATTAGTGTTTTAATAAAAAAAAAAATTTTAAATGTGATTTATGATCTCTTTTGAGCTTCAATGTCTATTTTCATGAAAATGCTACTTACATGACTTTTGAACACTCACACTTTATTTATTTTGTCATGACTTTCATTCATGAACATTTTTATGAGCTTAATCGATCTTGAGTGTAAAACTTTGTGTATTTAGTCTTGATTCATGAAAAATATATGATTCGATGATTTTGAAGGATCTTTAACTAGTTTTTCAAAAATTATCTTTAACTAGTTAATTATTCTTCATTTGGTAGTGATTTTCAATGCTATAATATTTTCAAATTTATTTTTGAAAACCCCTACCTTCGACGGGAGGTTGGATGGGAGTCCATGCCTTGTATGTTTATATTGAAAATCATTTTAAACTTGTGCATGAGATGGGTGGATTAGTTATATGAGTTATACCATACTTTTATTGTTATGTCAATTGGTATCATTGAACTCTTTCAATTGGTATCATTTTGATCTTTTTGTATACTCATATGTTTATTGTGTATGTATACTTTCAATTGGTATCATCTATTGGTGATTGGTACTCATTCTATTTCATACACATATACTTGTTTTATTTGTGCTTAAGATATAAATTTTTCACACAAATTTTGTTTATGCTAGAACTTGAGCTTCAACTTTATTTCAATTGATTTAGTTTTCAATTGGTATCTTATTACAAGCCTACGCATAATTTTTGTTGGTATTTCATAAAGGGGGAGAAAATTCATTTTCATATTTCAATTGGTATTTAGTTTTCCACTCCCTTACTTTATGATAAAAAAATAGTCATTTCAATTGTTTATATGACTTAAAAAAAATACTATCTTTTGATATCAAGATGTCTTGTTTTTTTTTTAAATTGGTATCTAAAAATTTTTGTTTAAAGAAAAATACAAAAGTTTTGATTTGTATTGACTATATGCAAGGAGAGCTTAACATCTCTTCCACATATAGATTCATGATGAGTGTATCTTGTATTGAAGAGCTTAACATCTCTTCTTTATGTGGTACACGTGTGTAGGGGGAGCTTCACATCTCCTCTTATGCACTACATAATGTGTGTTATGTGAATTAGGGCTTAACATCCCTCTTTCATGTAATGCATATGTGTAGGGAAGCTAACTTAGCGTCTTCCTCTTCATGAATGTATATAGCATATAACATTTATTGATCCTTGTTTACTTTCAATTGATATCAAGATGCTTCATTGACATATTTTTCTATTGATATCATGTTGTTTAAAGTCACCCCTTATTGACCTTGTTTTTGTTTTTAGACAAAAAGGGGGAGAACATTATTTTATTGTTTTGATTGACAAGAGGGGGAGAAAGATTTTTACCCCTCATTTTATTGTTTTGATTGTTTACCCCTTTGTTGATGATTGACAAAAAGGGGAGAAAGATTTTGAGTTTTATATATGCATACTTATGTTTTTGCATATATTAAGTTTTATTGGTATCTAGAGCATCTAGTGTTTTGTTAATGTTTTATTAATTTAATTGGTATCTAGAGCTTCTAGAATATGTTTATGTGTTTTATGCATGTTGATGCATACATGTTTATGTACATTCATTGCATATCTTTTGTTTATTTGTTTATACATGAGTTAAGGGGGAGCTTCTTTGAAGCTTAACTTTAATCCATGCATATATAACTCCATGAGTTTTGTCATCATCAAAAAGGGGGAGATTGTTGGCCCAAAGGCCTTCCACCCTAGTTTTGATGATGATTAACTCATGTAGTTATGTTTACTAATGATCTTGTGTTTAATTAGTGACAGATTCATTATCAAGATCTTAGTAGGTGCATAGCTCAACAAAGGATAAAATGTCAAGATTTGGAGCTAGCACGGTGTGATCCAAGAAGCTTTTGGATCAAGCTTGGACCAAGTCAAGAAGATGAGAAGCCTTCAAGTGAAGACTTCAAGAAGATGAAGACTTGTGTCTAGGTATAAGATTTTATTTTGTTTTAGTTAAAATGTAAAGGATAGATAGTTGGTGGATTGCTCAAGTACATATACACACACACTCTTGATTTAGAATTGTTTTTTATAAAAGATTTTTCTTTGTGACAAAATACTATTTGGATTTTGGTTTTCATGTATACATATCTTTTATCCAAAACCAAGTTTAGAGCTTAATGACAAAAACATAGATATTTCATTATGATTGTGTAGTGGATCATATCCATACACACTATGCCTTAAAAGTATATCTTGTTTTTGTATTTGATGAAGATTTGGAAAAACATGTTTTGGAAAAATATTTTTTTGAAAAATACAGTTTTATCATGAGCCAAATATTTTCAAGTTACAAAAATAGTCCAATCTTTTATAAAATGCCTTGATTTTGTGCAAGCATGTTTGATTATCAAAGTATATTGGTTAAACTATTTTTGTAGATTTTTAAGTATTTATGGGATTTTTATTTGAGCCAAAAAGACTAACTTTTTAATCCCAGAAAATTGTTTCAGGCTTCGGATAAGTCAACTTACTACCTTTATAGTCGACTAATACTGAAGTCGACCGACCGGACCGGTCGACCGACGTGCACAGATGTGCACGCCTTTGTGCACTGGAGGACGGCCGACCGTACGGGTCGACCACTCCAGAGAGCTCTGCTCTCTGGAAAGTTCGGCCGACCGTACGGGTCGACCGACAGAGAGTTCGACTCTCAGCTCCAGTAGGTCGGTCGACCCAGGCGGTCGACCGTGGCTCCAACGATCGGATTTCTGACCGTTGGCGGTCGACCGCACGGGTCGACCAGCAGTTCTGACAAAGCCCCAACGGCTAGTTTTTGACATCCTATATATTTGGGGGTTTGTGGACTGTTTTTCATAAGATTTGGAGATTGTTTTAGAGCCAGTTTTTTCCTCTCTTTTCAGTAGTTTTTCTCCACAAAATAGTGAGCTAATATTTCCTATCAAAAGGAAAGTTTTTATCAATAGTGTTTAAAAGAAAGTCTTTGAGTTTTTCACCACTATTCTCTTCCTTGTTTTTCTCTCAATCACTTGAGCTATCCATTGCCTTATCTATCCATAGGATTGTGTTGTGAGAGTTTGTAATTGGTGATCAAAGTGTTTAGATCACCAAGAGGTCATTTCTTGTACTTTGAGGAGGCGGACGTGTGTGTCCGCGTTGTTTTGAGTTCGGGTGCGGACTCGGTTGGTTTGAGGTGCGGCCTCGGCGAGCTAGTGAGCTTGTGTGTGTACGGGACTAGGGAGTCCGAGGGCTTGTAGGTGTTGCGGCACCGAGGAGAGATCCATTGGGATCTTGCATAGTGGAAATCCTTCGTGTGTCGAAGGCGGGGATGTAGAGCAAGTGTGCTCGAACCTCGAAACATACCCTTGTGTTTGCGATTGCCTTTTCTCTCTCTCCCCCTTACTTTATATCTTGCATGCTATTTATTGTGCTTTCATTTACATGCTTGATATACATTGTGCTTAATTGATATACTTGCTTGGTTTGCTTGCTAACACTTGTATTTAACCAAGAGAGCCAACGCGGCACCTCAACCCATTCAAGGGAATCTAGAGGAGTTTGTCCAGAGCCCTTCACGGGGAATTCGGCAACACTCTTTGGTTATACGTGGTGTTTAGTGTAAAAGTTTTATTTGGTCATAATTATTTTTAGCTTCCACATTATTTGCATCTTTTGGCATTAAGTGACCATTAGATTAGCCATCACCTATTCACCCCCCCTCTAGGTGAACCTTCAATACTTTGATATTATTGTTGTTTCAATTGGTATCATTGGATCCTTTCAATTGGTATCGATTTTGACCTTTCTTGTATACTCATATATGTTTGTATGTATGTATGTTTTTCAATTCCAATAGTATCAATTTCAATTGGTATTAAACTTTTCATACATATATATGTTTTATTTGTGCTTATTATATCACTATATCTTTAAGCACAAAATTTTGTTTATGCTAAGCTTTAGCTCTATCTTTGTTTCAATTGATTTAGCTTTCAATTGGTATCTTAATTCAAGCCTACGCATTGTTTTTGTTTGTTTTTCATAAAGGGGGAGAAAATTCGATTCTCATATTTCAATTGCTAATGATTTTCATATTTCAATTGGTATTTGTATTTCCACTCCCTTACTTTATGATAGAAAATAAAAATTTCAAATTGATATCATATGTTTAAAAAGAAAAATACTCTCTTTTGATATCAAAATGTTTATTTGAATGATTTAAAATGAAATCTCAAAATTTTGTTTGATTTGTATTGCCTATATGCAAGGAGAGCTTAACATCTCTTCTACATATAGATTCATGTTGAGTGTATCTTGTATTGAGGAGCTTGACATCTCTTCTTTATGTGGTACACGTGTGTGGGGGGAGCTTCACATCTCCTCTTATGCATTGCATAGTGTATATTATATGAATTAGGGCTTGTCATCCCTCTTTCATGTAATGTATCTATGTAGGGAAGCTTCACATCTTCCTCTTCATGAATGTATATCACATATACCATTTATTGATTGTTTTTATGTTTCACTTTCAATTGGTATCAAAATGCTACTTTGACATATTTTCAATTGATATCCTAATTGATTGTTACCCCTTTATTGATTCCTTGTTTTAGACAAAAAGGGGGAGAAAAATAAGTTTGATTTAGTTTTGTTTTTACCCTTTATTGATGATTGACAAAAAGGGGGAGAAAGACTTTGAGTTTGATATATGCATATTTATGTTTTGCATATATTAAGTTTAATTTAGTTTAATTTTAATTGGTATCTAGAGCATGTTTTGTTTTTGAACATTTCATTGGGTATCTAGAGCCTTTTATTGTTTTTGCATTGTCATTCATTGCATATTTATGTTTATTTGTTTTATGCATGAGTTAAGGGGGAGCTTCTTTGAAGCTTATCTTTAATCCATGCATATATAACTCCATGAGTTTTGTCATCATCAAAAAGGGGGAGATTGTTGGCCCGGAGGCCTTCCTCTCTAGTTTTGATGATGAATAACTCATGTAGTTATGTTTACTAATAATCTTGTGATTTAAGTTTCAGATCATTTAGCAAGATATTAGTTGGTGATTGCTTCAACAAGAGGAGTTTGGAAGCCTTCACTTGGTGATCCCGAGCCCGAGCGTCAAGATCATACATAGCCTTGCTCGTTGGATCATGGTATTTTGGACCGAGTCGGCTTGAAGATGAAGATCGTCAAGAAGACTTAGGTATCATAGAGTTTAGTGTGTTTTAGATCCTTTTGTAAAGCTTAGTATAGTTGATATGCTCAAGTGCACAACACACACGTTTTATGGATTTTGGTTTTCATGAATAGCTTAGATCAAAACAAGTTTAAATGGTTTTTTATGTATATTAGATGTGTTCAATATACATACATGCTTCATATCTTAAACAAACTTATTTTGATATGTCTATTAATGAGTTTTAAGAAAAATCAGATTTCCTATTGAGAAAAATCCAAGTTTATCAAAATACTGTTTTTGGTTTTTGGTAAAAATGATTAGACACAAAAATAGTCTAACTTGCTTGATATCTGAGTTGAAATTTTTATCACATGTTTATATATCAATGCAAAATGTTAAAACTATTTTTGGGGACTTTTACAAGACTTAGAAGAATTTTTAGAAATATGTTTAACTGTTTTTCTGACCCAGTTTCTGACCCAGACTGTGGCTGACAGGCCAGGTCGGTCGACCGTGCGGTCGACCGAACCAAGGGCCGGTCGACCGTAGCGGTCGACCGACGTGCACAGCCTTGTGCACGTTTGGCAGACACAGGGCCGGTCGGCCGGTCGGTCGACCGGACCAGAGAGCTTTGCTCTCTGTATCCGGGCGGTCGACCGGACCAGAGAGCCCTGCTCTCTGTATCTGGACGGTCGACCGGGCGGTCGACCGGGATGCTCCAACGGTCATATTTTTGACCGTTGGCGGTCGACCGGCCGGTCGACCGCAAGCCTGTCAGGCTGTCAGATCAGCCTAACGGCTAGTTTTCTATTTGGCCTATATAAACCCCATTCCTTGGGATTTTGGCTAAGATTTTTAAGAGCAAAAATTTTCCTATTCTCTGGTTTATAAAACAAGTTTTCAAAAGTGTTTAAGAGCCAAAAGATCTATCTTTATATTGTTTTAGGTTTTTGGAAAAATCAAAGAAAAGAGTATTTTGGGAGATTTGTCTTGGCTTTCATTTTCTATCTTTTACAAGAGTTTTCCCAAGTATTTTTCTTTGAGTTTTTGTTTTCCAAACGCCTAGTTTTCCACACTTGAGCTATCTTCTATCCTATTCTATTAGGATCATTTGTTTGTGGGAAAAGAGATTGTTTGTGGTTGAAAGATACCACCAAGTTATAAACCCTTGCTTTGATTGGGTTGCTCCCTCTTGGTAGAGGTTGAGGATTGTGGTTTGCTCCCTCTTTGGAAGAGGTGGAGATTTGTGTTTGCTCCCTCTTGTGTGAGGTGGAGCTTGGTGGTTTGTATCCCTCTTCGGTAGAGGTGATTGTGGTTGTTTGGCTACGGGCCTACCCCTCGGTTGTGAGGCGATGTTTGAGAGAGAAGTTCGGTACTCCCTTGTTGTACAAATCCTTCTCGGTGAAGGTTCCCTTGGTGGGAGTCCACGGTGGACAAGATAGTGGATTAGAAATCCTTCTCGGTGAAGGCGGGGACGTAGAGCTAGGGGCTCGAACCTCGGAACATATCTTTGTGTTTGCATTTGATCCATTGTCTCTCTAACTCTCTCCTTTACATTTGTGCAAAGCATCATTCATTCATTTTTCCATATCATTCATACTTGTGTAGTGCCTTGCATTATTTCATATTGATCATTCTTATATGCTTGGCTTGCTTGTGTGTGTGCCTCACATATACTTAACCACAAGAGCTTCATATAGCAAGTCAACCCTTATCTAGGGGAATCAACAGAAGTAGTCCAGAACCCTTCACGGGAAATTCGGCTACACTTGTTGGTTGTATTAAGTGTGTTGCAAAATAGTTTTTAGCTTCCGCATTTAGTTCACTAGATTAGCATATCACCTATTCACCCCCCCCCCCTTCTAGGTGATTTCACTCATTTCTCATGAAATTCCTAGATTAAAATCAATTTGATTACCTAATTCAATGTACAACTGCACCCAATGATTTTCCTGACCTAAGTGATATACGTATCAGGCTTCAGATTCAAAGTGCTTCAGAACCTATACCAATCCATCATAGATTCATGAAAACTTTGAAGCGGGTTTTGTTGACACTCCAAAATGACAAGCTCTCGGGCAACACTTCAACCGGTCTGAATGACAGCTACACTCGGTGATGTTTACAAAAGACAAGTCGTAGACAAACTGATGACCAGTTTTTGCCCATTCCCGAGGGACAAAGCAGCAACTTAGATTCTATTGATCCAGCGAAGCAGACAATAAGTCAAGGTTGCTTTTAAAGAGACCTAAGCAGGTATAATATGCTAAGTTAGCTTAACACTTAGCCTCGCATAAGCCCAAGGGGATAGCCACGCTTGAGAGGCTAAGTTTATCTAATTTTACCTTGAAGCTCTTCAGAGCTCCATAGAGAGCTAACTTTCAGCTTCGCCTGAAGCTGATTCTAGCTTCTCCTGAGGTTAATTATAGCTTCACTTGAAGCTTTCTCACCAACTTCGCTGAAAGTTTAGGCCAGCTCCGCTCTGAGCTAACTTTTTTGCTCCGCCTAAAACTTCACCTAGCTCATCAATTGAGCTAACTTTTAGCCTCGCTTGAGGCCCTGAACATAGCTTCGCCTGAATCTTTTAACTTTGCATGAAGCTCCTGTCTAGCTCTGCCGCAAGCTTTTTCAGGTCATCTGACCGTTCCTAAACCCCCTAAGGGGGGATTAGCAGTTGTAACTCCACTTCTAATAGTGGAGTTAGTTGCACCAAGTGGGGACACGTAGGTGGGTTCCAACACCCTAGCTTTGCCAAAGGCTCACTTTTAGCTTCTTTACTAGGCTATATCAAGCTTGGCGCGAAGTTAACAAGCTGATTCAACCTTGCTGAATTCAAGG
Organism: Agave tequilana; assembly: GCA_038442645.1. NCBI lineage: Eukaryota > Viridiplantae > Streptophyta > Magnoliopsida > Asparagales > Asparagaceae > Agave > Agave tequilana. The sequence continues at coordinate 73,307 of JAVJIF010011595.1, forward strand.
GGTGGTTACACCACTATTTGGCTATAAATAGCCCTTTGTAAGAGAGAAGAAGGGCTGAATAATTCACAGACTAAGAGACCCTTGGCCAAAGGCTTCTTCTTGCTTTCAAGCTTCCAAAGTGCTAGAGATTTAATTTTCTTCTAAAGTCTTCCATCTTCAGAGAATTTTTGGAACCAGGCGAGAAGGAAATTCCCCCGAGAAGGCTTGAACATCCGACTGATTGCATCATCAACGGGATAAGGTGATCGTGCGCTGATCAGATTCCCACCGGCATACTTTCCCAGAAATCTCAGAGGAGATCTACTCGTAATTTCTCTCATCAATTCTTTTTTTTGTAAGTTTTCCCCCTTTGCAAATCAATAGAAAACAAGATAGCGACTCTGCTGGGGGAAAAAGTCTTTTTCCACAACAAAGAGATGATGTCGCAATGCAACAGTCAGAGTGTTGAACCCATCACCGTCAAAAATTTGGTTATCCACTTTGGCCTAGAGAAGTTCGAGGAACTCCTCTCTGGGGGTGATCCAGCACTCCATGCACAGAAGCACAGGAGGGTCTCTGTAGCCAAACTTTCACCTGCTATAGATTAGAAAGAAGCTCTGACTGAGGTCGTGTCCAAGCCTATGCCAGCTGCATGCGCGATTAAGAGAACTTTGCTCCAATTCCCTTCAGCCTCAACCGAAGCTAAGTTGATTTCATGTCAACATGATGGCCTATACAAAGCCAAGCAGGTTCCACGCGAACCTAGGACTGCTCAAAGTAAGCAAATTTGGAGGACGAAGCCAAAAGCATCTCTGCACGAGGCTTTAGGAGAAGCTAAAGCTCAACCTTGCCTCTCACATGAAGAAAAGGACAAAGCGCCCCAAAGTGTTGATGGCATTGCTTATGCAGCTTCAACACGGGGCGCTCAAAATCCCCTTAGCCGCGAGGCTGAATTGGGCGCGCAATGCAAAGTTAGACGCGAAGCCTCATTGGCTTCGCCTAACTAAAAAGCACTTGTTTCCAGTGCTAACTTCGCTTCTTTGAGCGAAGTTAAAGGCGTACCCCCAAGTGCTGATAGCGTTGCTTATGTAGATTCAGCACTTAAGGGTACTAAATAAGTCCCTAGCCGCAAGGCTAGAACTAAAGCACTGTGTAGTGCTAATCACCTTCGTTGCAACACGAAGATCAAAGTACCATTGTGTGTTAAAAGTGAAGCTACCATAGCTTCGCTCACAGTGCTTTTTAGCGCTAAGCTCGCACTTGGGGGCAGAGCTAAAAGATTAGCTTCGCCGAGCGAAGCTAATGCTACAGGTGAAGTTGTTTTAACTTCACTATAGTTAAAAAGAAAAGCTTCACTACTCCCCAACTTGAACAGCCTAGTACATGACCTCCTTGAGTCTCTGTACTAGACCGTTTAAGCTCGGTTAATCCTGATTTGCGAGTTTTTAATTAACAAATAAAAGTTCTATTGTGAAGAACTAAGCCATACTTCTCCCTCCCATTGTGAACAAGCAGGGTGCCAGTTGGTGACAGTCCATTCAGTCCATTACCGATTAGGGTCAGTCCCCGCTACTCATCCAGCCTGACTGTCAGTTTTCAACCGACTATCGATTCAAGCTCCTATGAAAACTCAGAAAAAGAACAAAGCACAAAACGTGCCAGATCTTCCTTCAGCATCCGTCAACATGATAGGAAGGAGACACGAACCGCTCAAGGCCACACGACGGAGACGTGATACTACTTCTCTTTCATTTAGTTCTCCAGATTCAGACTATAGCCCTGGTTTAGGCCAAGTCTTAGTAGGGCAAGAGGGTGCATTCTGAGGCATAAAATCCAGGGTAGCAATACCCTATAATTATGAACAACCATCCTCTTCAAGTGGGGTGATGTCACCAGAACCACTTAAAAGTCTCTTCCAATGGTCTGATGAGGAGGGAGAAGCTAGTGGATATGCCTCTTCAGCCACAGTCAGCTCTGTGCAGACAGGTAGAGTGTCAGCTAACATGGCCGACAACAATAATGATGATCTTCTCCAATGGATGGAGGCTCAAGAACAAACTTTCAGGGCATAGCAAGAAGCTTTGGACAATATTCAACAGATGCTAGCTCAGCTCCTGACCAACCGAATAACAATGACATCGAGAGCAACCATAATGAGGAGGAACATAATGATGATGAACGTCCTAAGACTGAGAAGTCGAAGGAAAGTTCTTCAATCGATGCCGAGGTCATTAAAGGCATCCAGGCTTAGATTGCATCCCTAGCCCAGATGGATGAGCTGAAAAAGGTAGGTATGACTTGCCCTTACCTACTTTAATGGGATTTGGTACCATACCCGTCGAAATTCAAGCCTCCTATGTTACATATGTATGATGGTAAGAGTTCACCGAGCCAGCATGTCTATTACTTCTGGTCCCGGACTGGTAATGTCATAGATAATGATACCATCATGACCAGATTGTTTATTGGTACTCTCAAAGGAGTGGCCTTCGACTGGTTCAGAAGCCTTCCACTGGGTTTCATCAATTATTGGATCAATTTGGTGACTCGGTTCCTTTCTCGCTTCTATGAGGATGACACCGAGGTAACCATGGATAAACTCCTTTCCAGAGTACAAAAACAGAAGAATCGGTCCGTGATTACATTGAAAGATTAAGAAATCTATCTCTGATGTATCCAGTAGGGATGTCATTGCCTATGTTATTGCAGACATGTAAGCACAACTTTTTGTACCAAGTAGAGCTTCGCATGGGGGCTGTTAAGGCCCACACTTGGAAAGAGCTTATTGAGCAATCTGAAATAGCCGATAAGTCATCTAAAAGTTTGAGCCTTCCATGCCTAAGAGAAAAAGTGGGGTAAACAACAAAGGACGTGGTGAAGTAGCACAGTCTTCCGAATCAAAAGGGAAAGAAATCATGTTTGTAGAGTTGTCAGGAGAAACTCTACCAAAAACTAAGAAGAGTGGTACCAGTAATCAGGAGTTCAAGTTTTCTCCAAAATAGTACTCCTTTAAAGATGAGCAGGTGGTTATAATTTTTCACTTGCTCCTAAAGGGCAGCAAGTTGAAGCTTCCAGAGGTTCGACGCCCTAATGAAGTGGGACTTACCAATGATCCAAACTATTGTCTCTTTCATAGCATGGTTCATCATCCTACCAACAAATATTTTGTCCTCAATGATAAAATTCAGGCTCTGGTCAATGCTGGAGTTCTGACTTTAAAGTCAGAATAGAAGAAAGTCAATATGGACTGGTGACTCTTGCGTTCGGCACTTTTCCAAAGGTTGTTGTCCCCGACAGAAATACCCCAACCACAGAGGCACGACTAGATGTAAGTAATCCTTCAGCAAAGCAGTAGGAGGCTAAAGGCCTCATTCTAATGACATTGAAGACCGGGGAAATCATGTGGGTCACCAAGATCTTACCAAAGATGAACAATGGGACTCAAAGAAACCCATGCTCAAGGAAAAATCCTGCAACATCGTCTCTGTCCTGCCAGATGACGACAACTTAATAGTAGCTTCTCTCATTGACTCTGAAGATGAGAAGCATACTTTGGCAGCACAAGATGTTACACTTCAACCAACAGGTACTCGGTCTGAGAAATCATACCTGAAACAGTACGAGAAAATCAATGATGAAACACAATAGCCAACGACGTCAGAGGAAGTACCTGTTCCAGCTTTAGCTCCAGCACCAGGGAAAGAAAAGCAAAAAGAAGTCTGATTTGACCGAATATTAAAGAAAACTTTGAATCTGGGACTTGATGCCCCTTTTCGCTTTGATTTATTAGCACAGCTAGCTAATATTCCAGGTCGGATCACTATACACGAACTGCTTCGCCTCTTGAAGAAGACAAGAGAGGCACTCAGGGATGTGCTAGCTATTTCAGATCATTTCTGATACATAAGCTGGAGGCCTTTGAAAATGACACTCAATCCTTATGCCCTGAGTGTCATCATGTACAACCGAAAATGCCCACCATCACCTTTACTGCTGAGGATATACTCCTCAAAGACAATAAACATGATCGACTGTTGTATTATACTAGATACATAGGCTCAATATGCATTAAGCGGGTATAGGTTGATCCAGGGTCTGCACTCAGCATCATCCCTAAAAGACTCCTCTACTTTCTTGGATACCACTGAATAGATTATCAGCAATGACCACTATGATATATGGCTTCAATGCAGGAAGTAGTCATCCACTGGGAAAGATTCAACTTCGCTATCAAATTGGGGATCTAAAATCAAAAATGATATGTTACTGTTTTCTATTGATTTTGCAAAGGGGAAAACTTACAAAAAGGGGGGTCGAGGAGCTAAATTACAAGTAATTCTTTTGCAATAAAATGATTACAAGTAGATCTCCTCTGAGATTCTGGAAAAGTGTGCCGGTAGGAGTCTGGTCAGCGCGCGACCACTTTGTCCCTTTGATGATGCGATCGATGGGATTCCCTTCTCGCCTAGTTCGGGGAATCAGAGAACAAAAGTTAATAGAACCCTCTTGTTACTTCTCAAACTGCCTCCACTTGAGAATTCCTTCTCGTCTGGTTCTGGAGATTCCTTGAGAGGGAGGAAGATCCTAGGGTATTAGCACCTTGATTAGAGAAGCAGTTCTCTGAATTCTTGGAAGCAAGAGAATAGATCTCTGTTTAGCCGTCTCTCCCTATTTTTCAGCCTCTCTCTCTGTGCGTGTGTACCTTCGTATGCCTCTGGTGGGCTATTTATAGGGAGAGTAGGGGTATAATCGTCCCTTGATAGTCTGAAAACAGATTGAGTCAATCTGTTTAAATCTGAATAGTAGCCTTGCCGCGAGGCTAGAATCAGCTTCTGCAAAGTTAGGAATAGCAGGTAGCGTCGATCTCCTGATATGTTTTGATTCTTTCTAAATAACTAAAAGATCTCCCCTGATCTTCTTACTTGTTTTAGGAGAGTCAAGAGATTATGGTAAACAACTGCCTGATCTCAGATTTGATCTCCGTTAGATTTGATCTTGAATAGATTTGATCTTATCTGGAGATTTAATTGGTCAAATTTGACCATAAAAGTCCCGCAGCGGAGCTGCCGTGTCGAGCTCACAGCGGAGCTGGAAGGAGCATCTAGCGAAGTCAGAGGAAAGCTCTTCAGCGGAGCTGGATAAACATCTATGGCAAAGCTACCGACCATCCTTCTGCGCGGTTGCGTGTGGCTTCGAGCGAAGCTAACTCTCTACGGAGTTAACTGAGCACTTCAGGCGAAGCTGTAAGTTAGCTCCCTGATAGAGTTTTGAACGGATTCAAGGCGAAGTTGGACAAACTTAGCCCCTCAGGTGAGGCTATCCCCTTGGGCTTATGTGATGCTAAGTGTTGAGCTAACCAAGCATCTTAGACCTGCTTAGGTCTCTTCAAAGACAATCTGGGCTCATTGTCTGCTTCACTAGATCAGTAGAGTCTAAGTCGCTGATTTGTCCCTCGGAGATAGGTAAAAACTGGTCGTCAGCTTGTCTACCATTTGTCTTTTGTAAATGTCAATAAGTTTAGACATTGTTCAGGCCAGTCAGGAATCTTGTCTTTTTTAGAGTGTCAACAAGACCCCCTTCAAAGTTTTCGAAAGTCTGCAATGGAATGGTTCAGACTTCGAAATACTTTGAATTGCTTTGATTGATGGTATGTGAAGTACGAACGTCGCCATGGTGGTTGAGTTCAGCTTCGCTTTCAATCCTGCTTTATTAGCTACCTCAGGGATCTGTTGAATCTGCCTGTTAAGTTTGCCACATAAGCAAGAATTGGGACTTAGTCTCTTCAAGGTTGAGCCAGTCTTGCCATATAGGTGGGTTCAAGACTGCGTTCCTCTAGATCAGTCTGGCTTGGCCATATAGGCGAGGCTAGGACTTGGCCCTTTTTGATGCTCCTTCAGTCTAACTGCCTTAGGCGGAGCTAAGACTTGGCTTATACTAAGCTAGCCCATCATCACTGTGCAAGCGAGGCTATCCTTTGCTTAACTGAAATTAATCCTTAAAGTGCAACTGGATCGGATATAAATTGCTTCGCCCAAAGAATTTGACTTAGCGTATCATGCTTGCATTTTTCTTTAATTTACTGCTAACCTGTTTTCAATTTGCGTTGCAGTGAGCTATGTCTGCCAGTCTTTTGTCTTGATGAAAGAGACCAGAGACTTGCCTCTTGATCTTCCAGTTGAAACTTTAATCCTAAGCAGGAGGAATAAACTGGAGCAGCTGATGCGTGTTCCTAGAAGAGGTTGGCAGTCGCTTATCCGAGATAATCCACTTCGAGAAGGGGCTGGTAGTCGCTTATCCGAGATGATGCACTTCGGGCAAGTGGACGTCACCTATAAGGTCTCGGATCCTTCCTTTGCCAATTTTCATCAATGCAAATCCGGCTTTCTGGTTGCAACCGGTGCTTTGCCAATTTTCATCAAAGAAGATCCGGCTTCTTGATGACAAAATTTGCCATTATGCGAAGGATTACGGCCTTATGCAGAAGGAAGGCCTTTCGTGTCCAGTTGGTTTGGCTTATCACCTTGGAAGTAGATAGTACCACTTGTATGCCTTTGGAGCAATGATTCGGTTGTACGAAAGACCACTTTGATGTAGCGTCAATGTATCTTCCCTTTTGAATCAAATAAAATGTTTATTTTCTACTGTTTATCTGCTTTGTTTCCCTCCTTTTGATCCGAGAACACCTGGAGTGGACTAGCTTCGGTAAGCCTTTTCCTTATGAGGAAATGAAAACTCTTAGCCGAGCTAAGCATCTAGCGAAGCTGAAGATAGATTTTCAAATAAGTCAGGAGCCAGTTTCTGGTGAAGCTAGCATGGAATTTTCGTGAAGCTAGAGATGTGCTTTTAGGGGAGCTAAGGCATATTTCTCAGCGAAGTTATTCAAGCGTCGCGCTAAGTCAACACTAGACTCACGGCGGAGTTAGCCCTTAGCGGGGCTGAAGTAATGCTTCTTGGGAAGGCGCTTTAGGCGCCGTTTGAAATTAATTTGAAACGACTGCCTGTGCTCCTTTCGAGGAGGCAGAGTTTTAGGCAATCATTAGCCTATAAGAGCTTGATCGGGCTGAAAGAGAAGGCACCACTTCTCTTTGAATTTTCAGAGAACTGCAAATCTCTTCTTCTTCTTTCTCCTACGTTTGGAATTTCAAGAACTTCTTCCGTTCTCCAATGGCTCCCAAAAGACGAGCAGGAAAAGAGGTAGCAACCTCTACGACGGAGAGACCCTCTCCTCCTCCTCCGATCATCGAACGACCCATCGCGGATAGGGATCTTTCCCTTTTGTTTAGAGATTTTCATCTCTTCTTGAAGCCAATCTTTCGGCTATCTCATAATGAAACTAGAACGATCCAGTGATCTTAGGGAGTTCAAGTCCCTTAATTTTCCTTGATTTCTTGATTAGGAATCTAAGACCCGAAGGGGTTTCTTCTCCAAGCTTCTATGCGAAGCTATCCCTTAGGCGGTTCACATCCTGTTGGATTATAGGATGGAGAGTTAGGTTTAAAAGTGCGGTTGGAAAAGGACCTTAATGCCCTTGAAATAGTTTTTTAAGCAGCAGTATTCTTCTGGCAAAGTTAGCTCTTGGGGCCTTGTCGCGTTCTGTTATCCGAGGTCAAGCTTCCAGAGCGAAGCTACTACTTAGATATTTTTTCCGTATCCTGCCTTCATGTGGAGTGCAGAGTTAAGCTGCAGCTGCGAAGCTGAGCTTCAGGGCGAAGCTATTGTTAGGCCAGCTTCGCTCGGAGTGCGAAGCTATGCCTTAACAAAAATTACATTCCTGTTTTAGCTCTCCTTCAGCCGATGAACTAATCAGAGTTTCTCCTTATTTTTACAGTGCACTATACTCCTGGTCCTCTGAACAGTCTCTTTGGAACAGCCAGGGGGCTGGACGGCAATGCCAGCCTGTAGTTTCAAGGGCAGGCTTCATTATTCAGCGAGCGGAGCGATCCTGGTCGGGATGCACTTATTCAGATGGGGATCAGCGTACCATGAGGAGCATCTTAACTACTGCTCCCCTTGAAGATTCCGACCGAAGAATCTATCAGAAGCCTGGCTTCATGTTTGGAGATGCAGCGCCAGACAACGATCACCAGCTGCTAGCCGGAGAGGGGCAGTGGATTTTCAAATTGGATGGTGAGAAGTACTATCTCCTATCTAGCAAGCGACATTTTCCCTTGTCCTTCTTTCAATGTGTGACGAAGGCTCAGAAGATGCAGTGGCAAGTGACTCAGATTACTGACCCCGTTCACGTGGGGAAGTTGATAGCTCCGTCCCCTGGTTATACGAGGGCGGGTCCTCCTCGCTGCATATTGGGTATACACCCTGGGAACGTACTCCCGGACATCCCAGTGGGAGAAAATCCCGCGGTGGCTTAGACTTTTGGGAATCAGTTTTTTAAGGTTTATGGCAATTATCCAGCCACTGATTTCAGAACCCCGAGGTGGATTCATCCTCCCAAGCTGTGGTGGAGGGACTTGACTCTATATGTCCTTGCCCATTTTGAAGAAGATCTGGAGAGGCTGGGACTCTACGAGGCCATTAGGGCGACCTGTTATGGCATTCAGATGAGCGTAGCGAACTTCTACGCCATCTTTGAATTGTATTGTCCGGCTACAGGGACCTTCTTCACCCCTATTGGCGAATTGGGCATGGCTCTACACGAGATGTGGGAAGTCTCTGCTCTGCCTTTGGGGTCTCTCCCATATGAAGAATATTTCCCGTGCGAAGCGGAATGGGCATTCTGGAGAAGCAGGAGCCCGCCTTGTTTGAGACTTACCGAGAGCTAATGTGCTACCTTTACATTTGATCTAGCATGAATGGGAGCCATAAGGGAGCTTCATGCAGTTTGAAGAGCTGGAGAAATTATTTGTTCCCCAACATGGAAGGTACTCCTGAAGCGGCTCACTGTGGAGTTGCAGATGAAGTCATCTTTCGTCGGATGCAAGAGCACTCTCAAGGAGATTTGATTCTGGAAGAAGATGACAGACCCTATGAAAAGGTGATATTCTTTGGAGTTCCACCACCAGGCTCGTCGACCGACGTCCCGGAAGGCACTTCTGGCTGGCTTTTTAATGATTTGGTTGAAGAGATGTGTGGTGCCATCTTCGTCTGGCGATGTCATTCATCCGGCTGTCTTACTGCCTGTTGTTCATCTAGTCTATGGTCGTTCTCTTGGACTTCTTCCAGCCACGGTATGATGTATTCAAAGAGGTCTTCGTGCATTGACGGAGGCTTTCTGTAGGCCACCAACAACGAAGCGGGAAAGGGGACTATCTTGCCTCGCGATGGACCAAACCCCAGAATTGGTTTGCCATATACTTATTTGATGGCATGGTTCGCCCTTCACTGCCCCTCTATTATCCAAGCCGGAGAGGAGCCCCCAGAAGGTGTTCGCATGGCGCTTCTCCGTTGATTCGAGGGGTGTTCATGGTCACGGACTTATGTGGCTGGGGTTCGCAAACTGCTGTGCCATCATGACGTCTATAGCCTTTTCTGTTGCTTCCCCTACATTCGCGATGCAGGCTATGGTGAAGAATTCAAGGATGTAGGGGAAGGGCATACGTCATTGAGTTGGGGAGTCTTCGAATGGCTGGTTAGTATCCGGCCATCCCATATAGAAGCGGGGACACCTGTTACCTAGAGCCCTATGTTCTGAGTCGGTTTACTCATCAGTTTGGATATGACCAACTGTATGTAGGCAATCCAAATATCAGTCTAGCCTTTATGGGGAGCCTCATCGATGGAGCTCGTGCCTGGCGGTTCTTCATTGCTAGCTATACTGAGGCGCAACTGTGCATGCCGCTAAGGACTCCTAACCTTCTGATGACCCTGGGGTTCTGCCAGTGGTATAGAACCTCAAACTCCACACCCACTGGATTTTCTATTAATTCCTTTGGTGTGAAGTTAATTTCTCAGCGGCTGAAGTGGAAGGTCACTGAGAAGAGCGAGGGTAAGAGGGTTCGCATTCCAGGTCTTGGGGAATTCATTGTTGTTGATGATAGCGAGGCCTCGGATGCAGGAAGTCCTCGCTTTGAAAGGGATATAGGTGCTGAAGCTCCAACAGCTGCTTCTGGTGGGGTAGGCATGGCCCCCATGGAACATGTTGACGTGGAAGAAGTGGAGGAAGAAGATCCTGATATCCACTTCAAGCGAAAGCGGGAAGGTGGATCACGTAGAAAGAGGGTAGTGAAAAAGCCTCGTCGCTACGCTCCTATGGTTATTGCAGAGGGCGAATCATCTGCAGTGCCTGCTCCTCCTGCTCCATTAGTCCTTAAGTTGTCGGCCCATAGGCAGACCGTTGGTAAAGCAGCTCCGGACCGGGTATGATCAACTCCGTTCTTATAATACACTCTTATGTATTCCAGACAGCTCATTATTTGCTTTATGATTCAGAAACTGAGGTGGTGAAAGACCCGAGAGCTGAGGCTGCCGGAGAACAGGGGGAGCATTATGATCCCATGTTCACTTATAGAGAAGGCGATGAGGCTGGCTATTTCGTCGTCTCGGAAGAGTCTGGAGGTGATGTGGCCGATGTAGGTCCTTCGGGTGCTGGGACTTCAAAAGGAAGTTCCGTAGCTTCTAGCTCTTTTGGGTGGACCACCGAGGGTTCGGCAAGTAAAGGTGGGCCGGCCGTCCGTGTTTACTCTGCCAAAGACTTTCCTATGGATCCTGAGAGGACTGAAGTCGTTGTTGAAGGACTTCAGGGAGAGACTGCGGCCAAGGCAGTCGAGATGATACCATCTTTTGGTAGCATTTTGTTCTTTCGTGAGTGATTTTCTTCTGATATTCATTACGCCTTGCTTAAACAAAATCTCGCTACAGGTGTTCCATCTCTTGGTGCATCGACTTCGAGAAAGCCAACCAATCTTCCTGAGGGAAACGGGGGTGAAGCAAGTACTTCGACCGCGGCGGATGCTGCTGAGCTGGAGGCCTTGTATCACGATCTGCCCTCCTATCAACGTGAACCGACAAGTGGAAGGGGGATTGAGGGAACAGTTGTTACGGAACCATCCTCGCTTCCAACTATATTGGTAAGTGAGGTGCCATTGGTTTTGCCGGTGCCGCCTATTTTGCCAAGCGCGGAGCTGAAGGTGATTACCAGTCCTACTTCTCCAACATTGGTGGTTGAGCCAACTCTCCCAGAAATAGTCACTAGCCCCACTTCGGTTGTTGCTGGTGTACTGGTTTCAATGAGGACTCCTCCAAGATCACCGACGACCCCTCATGTTGCTGCAGCTAGTGCTTCTATTATTTCCTCCATAGTTACGCCAGCGAAGGCAGTGGAAGCTCTGTCTTCAGGGGCTGCTCGTCTGCCGGGAGTAATTGAGGCCGAGAATGAATTCGTGGCTAAGTTAGTTGACAGCTTTTATAAGATCTTGAAATGATCCATTGCTTTGGTCTTGAAGGGTTCGACTACCTCATTCTCTGCTTTAAAGGTCGTCCTCTCCCGAAGTATTGACAGTATCCGAGACTTTGGAGGTGATGACCAGGCCGCCACATTGGAGTTTCTGGTGGACAGACTCGAGGGGGATGTGGACGAATGGCGCCATCTTAGCCATTCAGATCTGGAGTCTTCAGTTAACGAACAGCTTGCGCATCTTATTGCTCAAATGCATGAAGCTCATCTCGCCGCTCAAGAAGCTGCTAAGGCAATTTCTTCTGATTTGAAATCCTTGGAGACAAGGAAAGTAGAGTTCGGGGATGCCATAGACGCTTCTAGCAGTGCTCTTCTTGACGCTGAGGATAAAATTGAAAAGGCCAAGGAAATGATCAGACAAGCTAATCTCCTTTTGTCTAAGGCTGAACTAGTGCGTCTTGAAGAGACTGCTCGGCTTGAGCAGCTTAAGGCCTAGAATGACGAAGTATTGCGGCAGGAGCTAGCACAGAGGGCAACCTTGGGTTGAAATTGAAGCTCGCTTGGCCCAGACAGCGAGCTTTAATGACGCTGAGTTGAGGTCGCAGGCGCTTATCAGGGCTGCTAAAGAGAGGAAGACTAGGCTGGCCACTCTTAAAGAACGGATCAAGTCCTATGAAGCGCCGTCGTAGCTTGTAGTCTATGCATTCATGTATCTCTCTTTTGGAATCAATAAAAAGTGATTTTATTGACTCCCCTGTTGCATTTCCAACTTGTTTTAACTTCTGAATTCTTGCTTTCAAGTTGTATTGCAGCCCTTTAATCAGCGGTGATAAGCTGAGAGAATTAATCACACATTTGAGAAAATAGTCCTTACTGGACTAAAGTGAGACTTGGCTATCTGCCGGTTCAGAGGTCGCAATGACATAACCGATTGAGAAGCCACCAAGCTCAAAATTTTGTCATATGATGACAAAGAAATAGTCCTTGCCGGACTGAAAGATAAGACTTGGCTATCTGCCGGTTCAGAGGTCGCAATGACATAATCGATTGAGAAGCCACCAAGCTCAAAATTTGTCATATAATTTGGAAGGAATTGTCAGAGGTATATTGTTAACGTGACAACTAGAAAAGTCCACTAAAGACTGAGTGGGACTCAGAAAACTCGCTGGGGAGCTAGGAAGTGAATCCCATAAAAGATCATATGTCAGAGGTGTAATGTTAACGTGACAAAAAGAACTTCATAGGAATTCGTAAAGCAATTTGTCAGAGGTGTAATGTTAACTTGACAAAAAGATATGCCAGAGGTGTAGTGTTAAATATAGCATGGAAGGATCTCATTTTCACTGAGAAAATCGAGAGGATCACTATCATAGGTTTAATGTTAACTTAACAACGAAATGGATGCCAGAGGTGTAGTGTTAACTTGACATGGAAAGGTCTCGTTTTCACTGAGAAAATCTAGGAGATCACTGTCATAGGTTTAATGTTAACAGCGAAATGGATGCCAGAGGTGTAGTGTTAAACTTAGCATGGAAAGGTCTCATTTTCACTGAGAAAATCGAGGAGATCATTGTCATAGGTTTAATGTTAACTTAACAGCGAAATGGATGCCAGAGGTGTAGTGTTAAACTTAGCATAGAAAGGTCTCGTTTTCATTGAGAAAATCGAGGAGATCACTGTCATAGGTTTAATGTTAACTTAACAGCGAAATGGATGCGCGGTATGAGCGATTTTGACAGAAGTGTAGTATTAACTTGACCGAGAGATTCATTTACTGTTAGAGGTGTTTGAACATAACAGTAATTCGAGTGGATCTGTCGTTCTTTATATGTGGTCTTACCATTCTATGTATGAGAATTGGTAAGTGATTTTGGGGAGGGAATCAAATGGGAACAGGTCCCTTAGGATTTTTAGCAAATCCTCAGCTGTCAACGGGTTTGATATGCCTTTACCAACTACCGTTTGAGTCAGGCTAGCCATGCTATTCCCCTTACCATGATGAGTTGTCGAGGACTTATGTTGGGCTTAAAAGCCAACATTTTCCTCTATCCTTAACCGTTAAAAGAGTTGGATCATTTGGTTAGTGCATGTGTAACTTGATTCTTCTTTGAGACAACCAGTGTATGATCAGCTTCCAACTGGTTTATGGTTGTATGATCTCGTTTGGAGGAAGAGAGGGGCGCTCCTTCTGCATATCTTGGATTTGAAGGTCTTGATCAGAGGTGTAATGTTAACTTGATCATGAGAAGGATCCTTATCAAGGATAATACTTCTTTAAGAACTTGCCGTTGATCGTCATCATGAGTAAATCACCGTCTGAAGTCATAAGACGATATGCTCCGTTTGAATAGATTGTTTCTATTACAAACGGTCCCTCCCATTTGGGCTGAATTTGCCTTTGGTTTTATGCGCCATGATCATTGGTCGTCTAACGGCTAAAACCAAATCTCCTTTCTGAAAGACTCTTTGTTTGACTTTCTTATTGAAGGCTTTTGAGATCCGAGCTTGATACAACTCGATGTGCTGCTGAGCTTGTAACCACTTCTCATCTAGGGCTTCGAGCTCTTGAAGACACAATCGATCATTGTCCTCTGATGTGATCTTAGTGATCAGAGTGACTCGTAATGACGGCATCTGAATTTCTAACGGTATGACTACTTCACACCCGTATACCAGGGGAAAAGGCGTATTGCCTGTCGGGGTCTGAACCGTGGTTCGGTAGGCCCAAAGACATTCACTAAGCTTCTCATTCCAATCTCGCTTATTTGAGGAGACAAACTTTTTGAGTAACTTAATGATTGTCTTGTTGAATGCTTCCGCCAAGCCATTAGCGGCGGGATTATAAGCAATTGAGCCACATTCTAAATTCAGTATTTATCACAGAACCGATAGAATACCTGGCTTGCAAATTGGGGACCATTATCATGGATGATCCGCCGAGGGACACCAAATCGATGGAGGACATGGTGTTTGATGAAATTAACCACATTGGAAGTTTTGACTTCAACCAGTGGTATAGCATCTACCCACTTTGAAAAGTAATCGGTTATTGCTAAGATAAACCGGTGACCTTTTGTTAAAGAGGGGCTGATTGGCCCTACGACATTGATTCCTCATGCTTCAAATGGCCATGAAGCAACAGTTAGGTGGAGCAACTCTGGAGGCTGGTATATGAAGTCCGCATGAATTTGGCATGCTTTACACCTTCGCGCATACTGGATGGCGTCGGCTATCATGGTTGGCCAATAATATCCAAGCTTATGCAATCTATCTTTATGTTTTGGCCCGGCTGATGAGCTCCGCATATGCCGTCGTGTGCTTCTTTAAGCACTTCTTGTGCCTCTGAATTAGAAAGGCAACGGAGGAGGATACATCATATGAACGACGGTAAAGTGTCTTCAGAGTTGGATCATAGTAAAAACGGAGAGACCTTCGTCTGAAAGATGCCGCTTCTTTAGGATTGTCGGCAGCAGACCATGTAGAGTATAGTCGATGAAAGGAAATCGCCAATCTCTCGGCTCAAGATCCATCGAGATATTATGGACCTCTCTGGTTCTTAACATATGTTTAGAGCAGATAAGGTGTCGAGTCACCACTGTAAGGTGATACTCGGTGTCGACTGGCAAGGCTAGTGTTGTTGCTAATGCAGTAAGAGCATCCGCCTTAATATTCTGAGATCGAGATACGTGCCCGATGTAAAAGCCATCAAACAGATTAGCCATTTCGATGACCGCGTGATAATAAGGCACCAAGTCTTCGTGACGGACCTCATATTCGCCTTTAACCTGATTGATAATCAATTTTGAATCGTCGTAAGCTTCAAGGTAGCGTACCCCCATTCCGTGGGCGAGCTGAAGACTAATAAGTAGAGCATTATATTCCGCTACATTGTTTGAGCACGATTCTGTCAGAGAAAATGCTCTAGGAAGGATATGATTCTGTGGAGAGATAAATACAACCCCCACGCCGGTAATGATCCTGCCTTTAGGGCCTATTCGTGAGGCTCCATCGAAGAACATCTATCATACTTCGTCTTCTGAAGTTATATTAGATTCAAAGACTTCATCTGGAATGTCTTCATGAAGTTTTGAGTTTTTCGGAATTGGATGAGCAGCCAAGAACTCTGCAAGTGCCTGGCCTTTAACCGCCTTTTGAGGGATAAAGAGCATGTCGTATTGAAACAAAAGAAGCGCCCACTTAGCTAATCTTGAATTCAATGATCCAGGCTTCGTCATGAGAAGACGCAAAGGATTCACTCTAGAAATGACATGTATGGTTTGGCCGACCAAATAATGTCGTGTCTTCTGAACGGCAAAGACAAGAGCTAAGTACTCCTTCTCAATAGGATTATAGCGAGATTCCACCCCTATCAGAGTCCTGCTCAGATAATAAATAGCCTGTTTGTGACCATTGTCGTCTTTTTGAGCAAGCAGGGCACCGAGAGAATGGTCCATAGCTTTCACATAAAGCAAGAATGGTTTCCCTGATGCGGGAGCTACTAAGACTGAAGGTTTTGTGAGATATCTCTTGATATCCTCGTAAGCTTCCTGACAAGCTTGATCCCATACAAAGGAAACACCCTTTTTCATGAGTCGGGTGAACGGTTGACAGCGGTCTGAGAGATTTGCGATGAATCTTCTAATATAAGCCAGTCTACCTTGCAAGCCTCTAAGCTCTTTGAGATTCCTAGGTGGATGCATGTTCTGAATGGCTTTGACTTTGTCCGGGTCAAGATGAATTCCTTTTAATGTAGCAATAAATCTAAGGAACTTGCCACTCGAAACCCCAAGAAGGATTTTGTCGGATTCATCTTCAGTTGATGAGCCCGCATTATGTCGAACATCATTCTCAAGTCGTGAAGGTGATCATTCTTATTGCGGTTTTTGACAGCAATGTCGTTGACATAACATTCTATCATTTTTCGAAGATGATCGCGGAAGATTGTATTCATTGCCCGCTGATAGGTTGCTCCGGCGTTCCTTAATCCGAAAGGCATCACGGTGTAGCAGTATACCCCCAATGGTGTTCGGAACGAAGTATACTTCTCATCCTCGGGATACATCTTAATCTGATTGTACCCTGAAAAGCCGTCCATGAAAGACATTCTTTCGAATCCACAAGTATTATCAATCATGACATCGGTGATGGGCAGTGGGAATTCGTCTTTAGGACAAGCTGTATTGAGATCACGGTAGTCGATGCAGATCCGTATTTTCTCATTCTTCTTGAGGACGGGAACGATATTACCAACCCAATCTGGATGTTGTTTCTCCCGTATGAAGCCGCATGCAATGAGCTTATGGACTTCAACTTCAATAGCCTCCATAATGTTTGGACGAAACCGGCATTGTTGCTGCTTAACTGGCTTGGCGTCAGGTTTGATATTTAGACGATGCGTGGCTACTTGTGGATCAAGTCCGGGTATGTCTTCGTAGTTCCATGCAAAAACGTCTATGTACTCTCTTATGAGTACAATCAATTCTTCTTTTTCCATAAGTGATAAGCTTTCACTTATAAAGATGGGTTTAGGGTGATCTTGACTACCCAAGTTGACCTGGAACACTTTGTCTTCAGTAGGTGGTTCGCGTTGTTCGAATCACTTTTCCCACTGGGAATCCAATTGTTGAACCCATGGTTCCTCATCTGTAGCTTCTACTGGCTCCAATTGACTGCTTGATGTCATATTAACGGTGAGATTCTCGAACATCATTCCCATACTAACATCTGAGTCCCACTCGGAGGAAGAGGCAGAATGTGATGGGATCGGTTTGTCATCCTTGGATTGAACCGTTACTGGTGGTATGGGTGTAACGTATCCCAACCCCCTGCGTGTGTTATCATATAATTTGTAGGTTTCCCTCTTGGCACAAAGTTGCGCACCAAACTACGTCTTCCTTTTTTGAAATTCAAGCCCTTCCCATGCTTCAGGTTGTACCCCATTTTCTTCATCATATGGTGCGCTGGTCGCGCATAATGGAAAATTTGTGGTGTGTATGAGTCTGAACTTGAATCTGCGGCTATAGACCCTCGTGGTTGGGCTTTACCGAATATTATTGGTGACTGACCTACTTTAGATGGAGGGATTACTAAAACGGCCCCTTCTATAGATTCGATGGGTGTACTGGATGCACTTGGTTTATGTAAAGGCATGTGCAGAGAGCTATCCGTAACGGATTCAAACAATCCAACACTCACAGGATAATCAAAGGAAATATTATCATTAATTACCCATTCGCCCTCATCTTCAGAAAGAGTGTTACATTGGGGATTATTAAGACATGCTATAATTGGTTCACCAATCAAAATGACTGGCATGTCTGCTTCAGATTCTGAATCCGCCTCATTGCCACTATCATCATCGTCCGGCAATGATTCTTTTGATGTCTCACCGGTCTCTTGATACAGGAGAGCGTCAGTAAATAATTTTTCACTCCTTTGAATAGTTGCTTCTCAGCAAAGACAGTTCGTACTGTTGCATCATCTTTAATATATTTGAAGCACTGGTGCAGAGTAGAGGGAACGATCCAGTCGGCGTGGATCCACGGTCGTCCTAGTAGCAAGTTGTACGACGGTCAGCGTCAATGACATAGCACGTCACTTCTGACTTCAGGCTCCCGATTCGGCAACGGAGTCGAATTTTCCCAAGTGGATGACTACTTCCGGCATTAAAACCGTATATTGTTGTAGTGGTTGCGGACAACTTATATAGTGATATACCGAGGAAGTAGAGGAGCCTTTTGGGGATGATGCTGAGTGCAGACCCCGGATCAACCTGTACCCTTTCAATGCATGTTGAACCGATGTATCCGGTGTAGTACAAAGGTCGATCGTGCTTGTTATCCTTGAGAAGCATATCTTCCGCTATGAAGGTATAGCAGGTACCTTTGATTGTACAAGATGGCATTCAGGACAAGAAGACTGAGCGTCATTTTTTGGGATTTCTGGCATATACATCAGGAATAATTCTGAATTAGCCAGTGCATCTCTGAGTGCTTCTCTTGTCTCTTTTGAGAGACGAAGGAGCTCGTGTATGGTAATACGAGCCGGAATATTAGCCAGCTGGGCAATATGTCAAAACGAAAGGGCATGTCAAGCCCTGGGCCTAAAGGCTTCTTCAGGACATGGTCGAACCAGACTTCATTTGGCTTCTCCTTTCCCTTGGTTGGGACCGAAGCAGGTGCTGGTATTTGTACTGACGTCGTCTACTATTGTGTCCCGTCAGTAACTTTCTCATACTGTCTTAAATATGATTTTTCAGATCGAGTACCTATTGGCTGAGGTACATCAGCCTGCGTCGTGCAAGCGTGCTTTTCCCCTTCAGAATCGCTGAGAGAAGCTGATGTGAAGTTGCCATCATCCAGCAGGATGGAGATGACATTGCAAGATTTGCCCTTCGACTTGGACTTCTTTGAATCCCATTGTTCGTCTTGGACAAGGTCTGGGTGTATCCACATGATTTCCCCTGTCTCCAGTGTCAAGGGAACAAGACCTTTATTCTCTTGAGTTTTAGCTGCAGGATGCTTGACTTCCGATCGTGGTACAGGAATCGAAAAGGTCCCGTCAGGAACTGTGACCTTTGGGGTTTTGCCGAACTCGAGGGTCACCATGTTTGCAGTGACTTTCTTTTGCTCTGACTTCAGTGTCAAGACTCCAACGTCGACTAAAGCTTGAATTTTGTCCTTGAGGACAAAGCACTTGTCTTTAGGATGATGAATCATCCTGCGAAAGAGACAATATTTGAGATCGTTCGTGCGTCTTATTTCATTAAGACGCCGAGCATCTGGAAGCTTCAATTTATTCCCTTTGTGGACTAAATGGAATATTGTGACCACCTGATCATCTTTGAAGGAGTACAGTTTTAGAGAAAACTTAGTCTCCTGATTATTGAAGCCGCTCTTCTTGGCCTTCGACTGAACATCCCCTGATAATTTGACGGACATAATCTCTTTCCCTTTGCTTGAGAAGACTGTGCCATGTCGCCACGTCCTTTATTATTCATACCCCATTTGCCTTTTGGGTGGACGGTTCGAACTTTTTAGCCGACTTTTCGGCTATCTCAGCTTGCTCGACCAGTTCTTTCCAGGTATGGGCTTTAACAGCCCCCATGCGAATTCTACTTAGTCTAAGAAGTTGTGCTTGCATGTCTGTAAGAGCATGGGTAATGGCATCCCTGCTGGGCACATCAAAGACAAGTTTCTGAACTGCTCAATGTAGTCACGGACAGATTCGCCCTTCTTCTGTACGGTAGAGAGGAGTTTGTCCATGGTTATCTCGGTATCGACCTCATAGAAACGAGAAAGAAATCGGGTTTTCAGGTCAATCCAGGAATTGACAGAGCCCGGAGGGAGACTTCGGAACCAGTCAAATGCTACCCCCTTTAAGGTGCCAATAAACAGTCTGGCTATGATAGCATCAATGTCTATAACATTACCTGTCTGAGACCGAAAATAGTAGATGTGCTGATTTGGCGAGCTCTTACCATCGTACGTATGTAACGTTGGTGGTTTGAACTTTGGTGGGTATGATACTGAATCTCATTCTAGCGGGTAAGGACGGATTGCCCCTACTTTCTTTAGTTCATCCCTCTGAGTTAAGGATGCAATTTGAGCTTGGATGCCTTTAAGAACTTCAGTGTCTAAAGAAGAACTCTCCTTTGACTTCTCAGTCTTTGTTTGTTTATTGCTAAGATGTTCTTCCTCATCATGGTTACTCCCGGTATCATTGTTATTCCGGTTATTGAGGAGTTGAGCGAGCATCTATTAAATGTTATCCAAAGCTTCTTGCTGGGTCTTGGAAGTTTGCTCCTGAGCTTCCAACCGTCGACGAAGGTCATCATTACCGTTATCAACCATATTCACTGATACTCTATCCGTTTGTACTGAGCTGACTGTCGCCGAAGAGGCATACCCACTGTCTTCGTCCTCCTCATTAGACCATTGGACTAATCCTTTCATTGGTTCTGGTGAGGTTACTGCAATTGAGGAAGATGGTTGTTCATAACTGTAGGGTATTGCGACCCTGAATCTGGTGTTTCGGAAGACACCTTCTTCATGTACCAAGACTTCGCCAAGGCCCGGGCTATAATCCAGATCTGAGGAACTATAGGGAGTGTCGTGCGACGCTCGTCTGCCCCTACGCAGCTCTCGTCCCCTTCTGATCATGTTAACGGATGCAGAGGGCAAATCTTGCGATATGCTCCTTTTGTGATGTTTTACCGGAGCTTGTACCGATAGTCGATCGAAAGCTGATCGTCGGTCTAGAGGAATAGTGGGGATTGGTCCTAGCCGGCAATGGACTGAGTGGACTGTCACCAACTGACATCCCACTTGTTGACAATAGGAGGGAGAAGTTTGGAAAGATTCTAACTTCCGTTTACTTGTTAAGAATTCCCGCAAGTCAGACCCAATTGGGCCTAAATGATCCAGCGTAGAGGCTCTGTTAGATTGCGCATAGAATGATGCCCTGTTCTTTTCATCACCGCAGAGGTAATTAGCACTAAATAGTGCTTTAGCTCTAACTTTGCGACTAAGAGCCTTGGGAATGTCCTTGGGTGCTGAAGCTGCATAAGCACAGCTATCAACACTTAGGGACGATCTCTTAGCTCCGCTGCGAAGGGTGAGCTTAGTGTTTGATGAACTGGGGAGCGAAGCACGCTGTGGTGCTTTATCCGCTATGTTACTGCGAAGGTGATTAGCCCTAGATAGAGCTTTGGCTCTAAATTTGTAGCTAAAAGCTTTGAAAATGTCCTTGGGCGCTGAAGCTGCATAAGCACCGCTATCAGCACTTAGGGGCAATCCCTTAGCTTCGCTGCGAAGAGCGAGCTTAGTACTTAAAGAACTAAGGAACGAAGCACTGTGGTGCTTTGGTTCCAGCTTCACGGCTGTGAATATCATGCGTACCCTGAGGTACTGTATCAGTAGCTTCGCTCATAAGAACGAGGCTGGCGCGAGGAGTTACTACTCCTGAATTAGGCGAAGGCATGGTCGCCGTTGTAACTTCGCGGCTGACAGTCTCGACGAAGCAGGCAGACATCTTGCCTTTTTCTTCGCGAGGGAGACGAACTTATGGCGTAGCTATGCCTGAGGCTTCATACAGAGCCTTCTGCTTCGGCCTCCACATCTGCTTAGGTTCGCAGGGAACCTGGCTAGCTACACGCGAGGCTGAGAGGAGTTGGAAGGATTCTGCTTCCAGTTTCTGCTCTGAAACCTTAGCCATCGAGACCTTTCTATGCTTTCGTGCATGGAGCATTAGACCACCCCCAGAGAGGAGTTCTTCGAATTTTCCTTAGTCGAAGTGAATGACTAGGTTTTTGAAGGTAGCAGGCTGAAGATTCTGACCCTTATATTGTGGGCCCGCTTCCTTGTTGCGCCAGAAGACCATGGTAGGCTCGCAGAGAGCCTCATCTGTCTCCACAGAGACTTGCTTCGAAGATTTAGTCAGAGGGGCTCTGGCCACACCGGCTTCATTGAATTCAGAAGTAGACCCGAAGGTCTGTTCGTCGCATTGCGACACTTGAATCTCAACAGTGGAGAATTCAGTCCCCAGCGAAGTCGCCATCTTGTTTTTCATTGATTTTGTAAAGGGGAAAACTTACAAAAAGGGGGTCGAGGAGCTAAATTACAAGTAATTCTTTTACAATAAAATAATTACAAGTAGATCTCCTCTGAGATTCTGGAGAAGTGTGCCGGTAGGAGTCTGGTCAGCCCGCGACCACTTTGTCCCTTTTACGATGCGATCGATGGGATTCCCTTCTTGCCTGGTTCGGGGAATCAGAGAACAGAAGGTTGATAGAACCCTCTTGTTACTTCTCAAACTGCCTCCACTTGGGAATTCCTTCTCGCCTGGTTCTGAAGATTCCTTGAGAGGGAGGAAGATCTTAGGGTATTAGCACCCTGATTAGAGAAGCAGTTCTCTGAATTCTTGGAAGCAAGAGAATAGATCTCTGTTTAGCCGTCTCTCTCTATTTTTTAGCTTCTCTCTCTGTGCGTGTGTGCCTTCGTATGCCTCTGGTGGGCTATTTATAGGGAGAGCAGGGGTATAATCGTCCCTTGAAAGTCTGAAAACAGATTGAGTCAATCTGTTTAAATATGGAAAGTAGCCTTACCGCGAGGCTAGAATCAGCTTCTGCAAAGTTAGGAATAGCAAGTAGCGTCAATCTCCTGATCTGTTTTGATTCTTTCCAAATAACTGAAAGATCTCCCCTAATCTTCTTACTTGTTTTAGGAGAGTCAAGAAATTATGGTAAACAACTGCCAAATTTGATCTCAGATTTGATCTTGGTTAGATTTGATCTTGAATAGATTTGATCTCATCACGAGATTTAATTGGTCAAAATTGACCATAAAAGTCCCGCAGCGGAGCTGCCGTGTCGAGCTCACAGCGGAGCTGGAAGAAGCATCTGGCGAAGTCAGAGGAAAGCTCTTCAGCAGAGCTGGATAAACATCTGTGGCGAAGCTACCGACCATCCTTCTGCGTGGTTGCGTGTGGCTTCGAGCGAAGCTAACTCTCTGCGGAGTTAACTGAGCACTTCAGGCGAAGCTGTAAGTTAGCTCCCTGATAGAGCTTTGAACGGCTTCAAGGCGAAGTTGGACAAACTTAGCCCCTCAGGTGAGGCTATCCCCTTGGGCTTATGTGATGCTAAGTGTTGAGCTAACTTAACATCTTAGACCTGCTTAGGTCTCTTCAAAGATAATCTGGGCTCACTGTCTGCTTCACTGGATCAGTAAGTCCAAGTCGCTGATTTGTCCCTCGGAGATGGCTAAAAACTGGTCATCAGCTTGTCTACCACTTGTCTTTTGTAAATGTCAACAAGTTTAGACATTGTTCAGGCCAGTCAGGAATCTTGTCTTTTTTAGAGTGTCAACAGTTACATCATCGACGCTGAAACATTATACAATCTATTGCTTAGGCAATCCTAGATTCACGCTAATTAGATCGTTCCTTCCACTTTGTACCAATGCTTCAAGTACGTGGAGGATAATGCAACGGTACGAACGGTGTTTGCTAAAAAATAGCCGTTCAAAGGAGTTGAAAATCACTTTACTGATGTTTTCCTCTATCAGGAAGCTAACGAAGTACCAAAAAAATTGTTGCTTGAAGATTACGATAGTGGTAATGAGAATTAAGAGTCAGAGGAAGACACGCTAGATACTTTTGCTTTCAAACCAAGTGTAGCATATTTTAACGATCCTAAATGTAACAATTCCATTGAGGATGATGGTGATGGGTGATCAATGAGAATGTCACTTCTAATTATCCTGTGAATGTTGATTTGTTTAAATCTGCAGAAGATACCTCCCTACACATGCCCTTATCCATGTTAAGCGTGACAAGTACGCCCGTATAGAACAGTGAAGGATCTGCCTATGTGGTCTCTTTATCCAAGAGGAATCAATCACCGATAGTATTTGATAGGATTCAACCCCAAATATCTGCAATTACATATTCGGGTTCAGACTCAGAGCCTCCGCAATTTTTCCATTATGCACGATCAGCGCATCATATGATGAGAAGAATGGGGTATAATCTACAGTACGAAAATAGCTTGAATTTTGGAAGGGGGCGACGTGGTCTTCTATGAACCTTCGTACCGAAAGGGAAGCCAGCAATTACGATAACACACACAAGGGGTTGGGATATATTACACCTCCCGCTCAATCTCAGTCTGAAGGAGACGAATCTCTCCCGTCGCATTCCTCTAGTTCATCTGAGTGGGAATTAGATGTCAGTGTGGGGGTTGATTAGTCACATATGTTCCATATACATTGTCACTTTACCATACTTTTTAGCTAATAAATCCTATTAATAAGTCTCCTTTTTCTTTATTAAATGTAGGCCCAAGTGCTAAAAGAAAGAAAAGAGAAACAAGCCCAAAAGCCCACCAAATTCTGAATTAATTCAGAATAAATTCGAAATGAAGAAATCAGGGCTAAATCTTGGCATATCAAGAGGTTGAGAAGAATCCTCCCTGAATCAAGCGGTTGAAGCCACAAAATCAAAAGGCTGTTTTGTCAACTTTTGGAGCAGAAATAAGAAAATCAGAAGCAGATATAGGCAAAGCACCAAACCAGAGAAACCCACTAATTGGGTGTGGCCACTTGGCCACACCATGGCCGCGGAAACGCGGCCCTGGCCGCGTTTCCGCGGCCAACTAGATTCAGTTGGGGGAGCGTTTGCTCCCCCAATCTTCCCGGGATCCTCTCCTTTAGGTTTTTGCCTATAAATACTGGTTTCCGCAAAGAAAAAGGCAGCGAAGACTAGGATTAAATTTTGTGTTTATTTTCTTAGGATTTAGGCTCTTTGTTAGCTAGCACAAAAGTTGTAATCTTGTTATTTACTTTGTAGTCCAGTATCAAAACTTGTGAGAGAGAGGAATTGAGTGCTTGTACTTGAAGATTGAAGTGACATCAATACAAGAGTCGAGCCAAGTTTTCTTCCACTTGCAGTACGGTATGGTTTGCATTATTTCTATACTTTCTTCTTCGTTTTCCATGGGTAACTAAACAGTTTTCTGGGCTCGCTATTGCAACTCTCTATAGTTCTTCTTCTCTTCTAGTTTTAAAGAAAAAGACCCAATGAATCATATGCATGCCTTCCTTAAAAGCCTTTCTTTTTGAAAGTGTTCTTGAAGGCACATGAGGATGGGTTTGGATTGTTGAATTCTCACTTCTTTCATAAACATCTCTTGAATTATTTTTACTTCATTCTTGCTTCTTCGCGCTTGATGTTTTAATATTCAATTCTAACGATTTCTTGAAGAAAAGACTCAACTCTTCTAACCATCTTATGTGCTTTACTTAAAACTTTCTAAAAATCAACTTTAAGTTTGCCTATGATCACTTTGAGGCACTTAATATTTTAATAGAGAATGAACAATTAAGTAGTGAGATAGTGAGCCCAGATTTGCTTCAATATTATAATCAACAAAACAATCTTTGAACTCTTTTAAATCACCTTCTCCAAAACCTTTTCTAAAGTTGCAATTTCTCATTTAATCATCTCTTTCTTTCCATTCTCTTTTCCATAAAAAACAAACACAATTCTTTGTTTTTAAACGATTTACCGAAAAGCTTCCATCGCATTCCTCCTCGTGGACACGACCCGTTAGCCACAAGCTACACGGTAAATTCTTAAACTCTTTGATTGTTCCTTCTATTAGCAATCAAATTTTTGGCGCCGTTGCCAGGGAGGGAACGGTGTATTTATTTTCTAACAAGTTTTGTGTGTTGTTTTAGGGACTTGAAGATCAAGATCTAGCATTCAAGCTTTGCAAGAGAAGACTTGAAAATTCTGTGCCCCTACTCTCGAAAGTAGGAAACAGAATTTCAAGAAATTGTGTTGCAAAATCTGAAAAAATTCATTGGACTACTAAATCTCTTTTTTGCAGGACATATTGCTCACAAAAATTAAGCTTTTGTATGTCAGATTTGTGCTATTTCTGCTATCCACCATCCCTGTTTTAAAGCCAACAGTAAAACACTTGTTGAAAAGTTAAAAAAATTGATTAGACGTTTGCATTTTAGGCACGAGTCTTTTCAATTCATTTACTTTACTGTTGAAGAGTGTTGGAGCAAGGTACGTACGCATTGCATTCAGAATAGGACTCATTTCTTGGTTGATTTATATCGCTTTGAGTGAATCTTATTTATCTTGTACACTTGCACAAATTGATTTTAAGGGAAACACCCAATAACAAGATAAGGTGGAGATTTAATCACCCTTCCTTGGCCCAAAAATCAGATTCCAAGCACTCACAAACCAAAGCCTAAGTAAAATCTGATAGACGTTGGCCTTAGGGACATCTCGAACTCACTAGGAGATTATCCTAAAGAGGGAAGGTGTTGAAAATTGACTCCTGCCAAATCAGTGTCTAGGAAGGGGATTGAGGGCCGAAAGCCCGAAGATTGGTGGTTACTTAATTAAGGAACGTCTTTGACGGAAAACCTCCCACCAATCTTGCCCTGACCTGGCTGATTAGGTTATGGTCAAAGTCTACATTCTACCGCTTGTGGACAATCAACCAGTTAGGAGTTGTCTAGGTCGAGGTTACCTTAGACTAGGCTTAGTTGATTTCTATTGTTGACCTTTGGTTGAACTTGTTTGTGTTTGTGATTGTGTTTGTGTATGCAAGTGTGGTCGAAAGACCCTAATTCATCTAGGTTGACTAGAAACGATTCACCACCCAAGTTTGAACCAAGACCAGATCCGGTAATGGCTCAATCAACATCACTGCAGGATAGGTTCTACCCCATTAGGACCTCACTTCCATCTTGCATTCTACTTCCATCGGTTAGTGAATACAATTTTGAGCTCAAGCCTCAATTCATCAACACACTCCCCAAGTTTCATGGCTTAGAGTCCGAAGATGCCTACTTTTTCATAAGAGAATTTGAGGAAGTACGTCTAATGATGAAAATCTCACACCTTGTAGACGATGCTATTAGGTTGAGATTTATCCCTTTCGCACTTAAGGACCTAGCAAAGAAGTGGCTCTACAGCTTAGCGGCAGGTTCTATCACATCCTGGGATGGTTTCATCAAGGTCTTCTTGAAGAAATTCTATCCAATCCATAAAATCGCTCTCATTATGAAGACGATCATGCAATTCAAGGAAGGACCTAGTGAACCGTTCTGGAGGTATTTTGAACGCTTTAAAGACCTCCTTGTCCAATATCCACATCATGGAATAGAGAAATGGCGACAATGTCAAATTCTTTATGACGGTTTAGACTATTCCACCAAAACCCTCTTAGAAAGTATGTGCCAAGGGGGTTTCTTGCAGAAAGATGAAGATGAAGGATGGGATTTGTATGAAAATCTAGCTGAGAAGATCATCCAATGGAAATCTGCTAGTGAGACCTCTAGGAATCTTAACTCCATCTCTTCAAAAGGAGGTCTCCATTCTATCGAATTGTCCATCACTAATGAGGCTAAGTTAGCTAACCTGGCTAGAAGACTGGAAGCTCTAGAAACGAAAGAACCAAGTCCAGTCAATCAAGTCAGCCCGAACCAATTTCCAACCCCGGGCTGCACTTACTGTCAAGCCATGAATCATGTGTTCGAGGAGTGCCCTGTATTTCAGGCTCAGCAACCCTACCATGAACGATGAATGCCGCCTTTTCAAGGCCGAACAACAATCCTTACGCACCAACGTACAATCCCGGCTGGAGAAATCACCCTAATTTCTCATGGAGCCAAAATAACTCTGACCATTCACGATGAAATCATGCTAGCCACTTCCATCATGGTAATAATTCTTCCAATCATCAACCCAACTTCACCAATTTCCATAATAATTCTCCCAACCATCCACCAAACTTTCCAAACTATCAACAGAACTTTCCCAACCAAGCTCCACAATCCTCCTTCCAGAATCCTCAATTAGAAAGGGGAATGACTGACTTTGAAAGAAACATGGAAAGATATATGAAAAACTAAGATTCTCTCATGCAAACTATCCAGAAGTTAGAGGTTCAAATGAGTCAACTAGCCACTCCACAGAATGAGAGACAAAAGGTTACCCTGCCTAGTCAGCCAGTCACCAATCCGAGGAATTCTCAACAAGCTCATTTGGCTGAGGATCATTCATTCAATCAATGTAATGTTGTGCATACATTGAGGTCAGGAAAGAGAGTTGATAATCAAGTGTCAACACCAACCAATCCCATTCAGCACAACCACAATCAAGCTTCCACTTCATCTAATCCAATTTCTTCCAATTCTGATGAATCTGAAAAAGACAAGTCAGCCAGCTAGGTGCACCAGCCTATAGTACCATTTCCTAATAGGCTGAAAAACAACAAGCAAAATCCTCACATGGACAAGATAATCGAGATATTTAACCAAGTGAAGATAAATGTGCCACTTCTTGATGCCATCCAACAAGTTCCTTCCTATGCTAAGTTTCTTAAGGACATGTGCACCAAGAAGAGAAAGACTAATGTTCCAAAGAAGGTCTTCTTAGCCACTAACATTAGTGAGCTATTATCGGGTCCTATCCCTGTCAAGTACAAGGATCCAGGTAGTCCCACCATTGCCTGCACAATAGGACAAGCCGAGATTAGTTGTGCACTTCTTGACTTGGGGGCAAGTATCAACTTGCTTCCATTCTCTGTTTATCAACAACTCGGGTTGGGCGATGTTAGTCCAACTCGAGTCACCATCCAACTGGCTGACCGTTTTGTTAACGTTCCAAAAGGGGAGATTAATGATGTCCTGATCCGGGTAGGAGAGTTCATTTACCCTGTCGATTTCATAGTTCTGGAGACACAACCTGTGTCCAACTCTAATCATAGGGTTCAAACTCCTGTTATCCTAGGGCGACCATTCCTTGCTACTGCTAATGCCATCATCAATTGTAGGAATGGGTCTATGAGGTTAACCTTTGGAGACATGACTAGAGAAGTCAATGTCTTCAATCTAGGAAAACAACCCGCGATATCGAGGACCAAACATTTGAAGTCAACCTAATTGAGAACTTGACAAGTGAACATGGGGAAGAAATGGAGTTAGAAACAGAGAGTGACTTCGGGTTAGAGTCGACGACTTTAATCTTGATCAGGTTGTAAATTCTGCTGTGAATTGGGCCTCAAACCCTATTTCACCAACATTGGAGCCAACAGATTTGACTAGTCCTACCAGTGAGCCTTCCTCTTCCTTAGAATTGAAAACCCTACCTGCGCATCTCAAGTACGCCTATCTAGGCGAACAAGAGACCTTTCCTGTCATCATTGCCTCCCATTTAAATGACGGGGAAGAAGAAGATCTGAAAGCTATTCTAAGAAAATATTGGGAAGCCATTGGGTGGACTATGACTGATATCAAGGGATTAAGTCCAACCATCGTTCAACATTGCATTCATCTCAATGAAGACGCCAAACCTAAGAGAGACCCGCAACATAGGTTAAACCCTATCATGCAAGAGGCTGTTCATGCTGAAATCATAAAATTCTTAGACAATGGGATAATTTATCCCATTTCTGATAGCCAATGGGTCAGTCCTGTCCACGCGGTTCCAAAGAAATCCGGTTTCACCATAGTAGAAAATGAGAACAAAGAGTTGGTTCAAACTCGACTTCCCACGAAGATCCGAGTTTGCATCGACTATAGGAAACTGAATGCTGCAACTCGTAAGGACCATTTTCCACTTCCCTTCATTGATCAAATGCTTGAACGTTTGGCGGGTCACGAGTATTACTGTTTCTTGGACGGTTACTCGGGCTATAACTAGATCCCTATCGCTCCTGAGGACCAAGAAAAGACTACGTTTACATGTCCATTTGGGACATTTGCTTATCGTCGAATGCCCTTCGGCTTATGCAATGCCCCAGTAACGTTTCAACGTTGCATGTTGAGTCTTTTCTCTGATATGGTAGAACGATTCTTAGAGATCTTTATGGATGATTTCTCCATCTACGGAGATTCATTCACTCAATGTCTCCACCATGTAGAACTTGTCCTCCAACGTTGTGCTGAGAAAAATCTGACACTGAACTGGGAGAAATGCCACTTCATGGTAAAACATGGAATTATCTTGGGTCATGAAATCTCTAAGAAAGGAATTGAAGTGGATAGAGCCAAAATTGAGGTTATTGCTAAGCTTCCCATGCCCAAATGCGTTAAGGACATTAGATCCTTCCTAGGACACGCTGGTTTCTACCGAAGATTTATCAAGGATTTTAGCAAAATTGCTAGGCCCTTGACTAATCTGTTAGCTAAGGATGTGTCCTTCACTTTCGATGTTGAATGCATAGATTCTTGGGAGAAGCTTAAGAGAGAGCTTATTTCTGCACCAATCATATCTGCACCGGATTGGTCTAAGCCGTTCGAGATCATGTGCGATGCTTCCGATTTTGCCATAGGCGCTGTCTTAGGACAACGCATTGTTAACAAGCAGCATGTGATCTACTACTCTAGTAGGACTCTCAACGATGCTCAACTGAACTACACTACAACTGAGAAGGAATTCTTGGCAGTAGTGTTTGCCTTAGAGAAATTTTGTTCCTACCTACTAGGGTCCAAAACCACTATTTTCACCGATCATTCTGCGCTTAGGTACCTCATGATGAAGAAGGATGCCAAGGCCCGACTCATTCGTTGGATCCTCCTTCTTCAAGAATTCGATCTTGAGATTCGAGATAAGAAAGGCGTAGAAAATGTCGTTGCTGACCACCTCTCACGGATCCCTAATTCTCCATGCAACGAATCACCAATAAATGAGGATTTTCCTGATGAACATCTCTTAGCCATCTCTAGGGAACCTTGGTTTGCTGATATAGTGAATTACTTAGTCACAAACCAAACTCCGTCTCATTGGTCCAAAAATGATGTTTACCGGTTCTTATCCCAAGTCTGGTATTTCTTTTGGGAGGAACCGTATCTTTTCAAGTACTGTTCTGACCAAATTATTAGGAGATGCATTCCCGATGAGGAGGTTAAGAGTGTTCTATCTTTCTGTCACGAACTTGCATGCGGTGGACACTTTGGTCCCCGCAAGACTGCTGAAAAAGTGCTACAAAGTGGGTTTTATTGGCCCACTCTGTTCAAGGATGCTTATGAATTTTGCAAGACGTGCCCTAGATGCCAAATGGTAGGAAGGATTTCAAACCGAAATATGATGCCCCTAAACCTAATTCTAGAAATAGAACTCTTTGATATCTGGGGCATCGACTTTATGGGTCCATTTCCTAATTCATTTGGGAACCAATACATATTGATTGCTGTGGATTACGTGTCCAAGTGGGTAGAAGCCATTCCTTGTAAAACTAATGATAACAAAGTTGTCATAAAGTTTTTCAAAGAGAACATTTTTTCCCGCTTCGGAACCCCTCGTGCTATCATCAGTGATAATGGCACTCACTTTGCATTAGATCTTTTGAAGCTCTTATGCGAAAGTATGCCATAACTCACAAGTTGTCCACACCTTATCATCCTCAAACCAGTGGGCAAGTTGAGGTTTCAAATAGACAAGTCAAGCTTATATTGGAGAAAACTGTGAACCAAAACCGGAAAGATGGTCCATCAAACTTGTAGATGCTCTATGGGCCTACAGGACCGCTTTCAAGACGATTCTAGGAATGTCTCCCTATAGGTTAGTCTATGGCAAACCTTATCACTTGCCCGTTGAGCTAGATCACCGAGCCTTATGGGCAATCAAACAGTTGAATTTCGACTTGACTAAGGCCGGTGACCTTCGAAAATTACAAATTTTCGAATTGAAGGAATTGAGAAATGAAGCCTATGAAAATGCTAGGATCACTAAAGATAGAGTCAAGATTTTTCATGACAAGCACAAAAACCTTTGTCCCTGGACTAAAAGTCTTACTCTATAATTCTAGGCTTCATCTTTTTTCAGGAAAATTGAAATAGAGATGGACTGGGCCATTCGTTGTAAAAATCGTGTTTCCACACGGTGCAGTTGAGATCAGTGACTCCAAGAATGGAAATGACTTTAAGGTAAATGGTTAACGCCTTAAACCTTTCTTGAAATCGGTGCCGGTAAATGAAACGGCCATGGGTCTTTTTGACCTAGTGTATCGGTATCTTTCCTCCTTTCCATTTTATTTCATGCAATTATACATTTCTTTCATATATTGGGGACAATGCATGAGATAAGTGTGGGGGAGGGTTCTAACATGACTGATATAAAAAATAAAAAAAATAAAAAAAAGATATATATAAAAAAAACTTTTTGAAAGGGGTAGACAATATTTTGATATATTTTTTGTAAGAAATTAAGTCAATTTTAAGGAATAGGAGAATCATAACTAGGATTTCTTACACTTGGTCAAAATAAGATAACTTGTTTGATTTTTAGGGTCAGGAAGAAAATTTGTGAAAATAATTTAGTCTTGATATTTACCTTGATGACATATGCACACTAAATACACTTACACACTAGGGTTTAAAAACAGAGACTCTAATGTCTTATAAAAAAGTATATTATGAAAAAAAACAAGTCTAATTATTGATTAGTTAGGTGCTTTGGCCTAAGCAAGCCTTAGTATTTATGCAAAAGATAATTAGATAAGTTTGAGAGAAAAAATGTGTATAAATCCTCTGATTAAGCTGGGTATTTATGCCTCATGAAGCATAAGTGTTCACGCCTAAAAGGGGTACATCTTATGAATAAAAACCTTGGTTTCGTGGCCTTATCTGCTCGAGTGTTTAAGTCCTTAGTGGTGTTTTCTCACCTGGTGCCCTAAAACTGTC
The DNA here is from genome assembly GCA_038442645.1 of Agave tequilana. Classification (NCBI taxonomy): domain Eukaryota; kingdom Viridiplantae; phylum Streptophyta; class Magnoliopsida; order Asparagales; family Asparagaceae; genus Agave; species Agave tequilana. The sequence continues at coordinate 105,845 of JAVJIF010011595.1, forward strand.
CAGTTTGGGTGTCACTGACTGAAGGCTCGTTACATGGGCAGATTAGAAAGCCTAATGAAATTGAGGAATAAATTTCATCAAAAATAAATAAATATAAGGCATAGGAGTTAATGTTAAAGAACCCTTAGTCAACTTCACAGTCACGACGGTGCATACGACTCAGGGTAAATTAATAGACTAGATGAGAAGTACAAGTCGACTCTGAATAGAGACTAAGTTTAGGAATGAAAAATTTGATATTCCTATAACTTATAGATTACTTAAAGCCTTACAAATATACTTCAAATATTTTCTCCTTTAAAAATGTTTTTCGAAAATACTAACCTTTTTTCTCTTTCTTTATGGATTTTGTGGGTGCAATCCACTGAAAACCCTCATGAGACAAAACTCGTCCTCTAGGGGTAACCTAGAGGTTTAATGGCTTGTTGCACATGCTCAGTGCAATCGAGTGACCTGCGAAAGTGGTCCAATAATTGATTAGAATTAGTCTGATGTTTTGCTCGAGGGCGAGCAAAAGATAACTGTGGGGGTGTGATTAGTCACATATGTTGCATATACATTATCACCTTACCATACTTTTTAGCTAATAAATCCTATTAATAAGTCTCCTTTTTCTTTGTTAAATGTAGGCCCAAGTGCTAAAAGAAAGAAAAGAGAAACAAGCCCAAAAGCCCACCAAATTCTGAATTAATTCAGAATAAATTCGAAATGAAGAAATCAGAGCTAAATCTTGGCATATCAAGAGGTTGAGAAGAATCCTCCCTGAATCAAGCGGTTGAAGCCACAAAATCAAAAGGCTGTTTCGTTAACTTTTGGAGCAGAAACAAGAAAATCAGAAGCAGATATAGGCAAAGCACCAAACCAGAGAAACCCACTAATTGGGTGTGGCCACTTGGCCACACCACGGCCGCGGAAACGCGGCCCTAGCCGCGTTTTCGCGGCCAACTAGATTCAGTTGGGGAGCGTTTGCTCCCCTAATCTTCCGGGGATCCTCTCCTTTAGGTTTTTGCCTATAAATACTGGTTTCCGGAAAGAAAAAGGCAGCGAAGACTAGGATTAAATTTTGTGTTTATTTTCTTAGGATTTAGGCTCTTTGTTAGCTAGCACAAAAGTTGTAATCTTGTTATTTACTTTGTAGTCCAGTATCAAAACTTGTGAGAGAGAGGAATTGAGTGCTTGTACTTGAAGATTGAAGTGACATCAATACAAGAGTCGAGCCAAGTTTTCTTCCACTTGCAGTACGGTTGGTTTACATTATTTCTATGCTTTCTTCTTCATTTTCCATGGGTAACTAAATTGTTTTCTGGGCTCGCTATTGCAACTCTCTATAGTTCTTCTTCTCTTCTAGTTTTAAAGAAAAAGACCCAATGAATCATATGCATGCCTTCCTTAAAAGCCTTTCTTTTGAAAGTGTTCTTGAAGGCACATGAGGATGGGTTTTGGATTGTTGAATTCTTACTTCTTTCATGAACATCTCTTAAATTATTTTTACTTCATTCTTGCTTCTTCGCGCTTGATGTTTTAATTTTCAATTCTAACGATTTCTTGAAGAAAAGACTCAACTCTTCTAACCATCTTATGTGCTTTACTTAAAACTTTCTAAAAATCAACTTTAAGTTTTGCCTATGATCACTTGAGGCACTTAATATTTTAATAGAGAATGAACAATTGAGTAGTGAGATAGTGAGCCCAGATTTGCTTCAATATTATAATCAACAAAACAATCTTTGAACTCTTTTAAATCACCTTCTCCAAAACCTTTTCTAAAGTTACAATTTCTCATTTAATCATCTCTTTCTTTCCATTCTCTTTTCCATAAAAAATAAACACAATTCTTTGTTTTTAAATGATTCACCGAAAAGCTTCCATCGCATTCCTCCTCGTGGACATGACCCGTTAGCCACAAGCTACACGGTAAATTCTTAAACTCTTTGATTTTTCCTTCTATTAGCAATCAGGGGTGCTCTTCAAAAATCTCTTCATCAATATAACTTCAATAATCAATTAGAGCAAGAGGAGGCTATTGAAACATTTGACGTTGAGCCATGGGCTCAGCAACTTGATCTCTAGTGGGAGAAGCAATTTGAACAACATGGACCACCCACTGAGGATATGGTAATTCAGGTTAATGTGGGTAGTTAAGATCACCTCAAACCCATCTCTATAAGTAAAAGTTTATCGTTTACAAAAAGAGAGGAATTGATAGCTCTTATACGGGAGTATATCGATGTCTTTGCATGGAATTACGGAGATATGCCCAGTCTTGATCCGCAAATAGCCATGCATCGATTGAATATTAAGCCTGGCATCAAGCCGGTGAAACAACAATAAAGGCAGTTTCGTCCTGACATCATGGAAGCCATTGAAGCTGAGGTCCATAAACTCATCGAATGTGGTTCATTCGTGACGAGCAGCACCCAGACTGGGTTGCTAACATTGTCCCCGTTCATAAGAAGAATGAAAAATTTTGAGTTTATATTGACTACCGTGATCTTAGCAGCCTGCCCTAAAGACGAGTTCCCACTGTCTATCACTGACAATATGATTAACAACACTTGTGGCTTTAAGAGAATATCTTTTATGGATGGCTTCTCAGGGTACAACCAGATCAAGATGTACGCAGAAGACGAAAAGCATACTTTCTTTCAGACACCGTTAGGGGTGTAATGTTATACTGTTATGCCCTTCGGATTAAAGAATGCTTGAGCAACCTACCAATATGCTTTGAGCACAAATTTTCATAGCCACCTCCGGAAAATGGTGGAGTATTATGTCGACGAAATTGCTATCAAAAGTTGCGATAAAATAGATCATCTTCGTGACTTAAAAACATTGTTCGATATAATGCGGGCCCATCAGCTGAAAATAATTCAAGTGGCAAGTTTCTTGGATTCATTGTCACATCGAAAGGAATCCATTTTGATCCGGACAAGGTCAAAGCTATTCAGAGCATGCAACCACCTAAGAATCTCACGGAACTTAGGGGTTTGCAAGGTAGGTTGGCCAATATCTGAGTATTCATTGCAAATCTCTGGGGTCATTGTCAACCATTCACCCGACTTATGAAAAAAAGTGTCTCTTTTGTATGAGATAAAGCCTGCCAAGAGCTTTCAAAGATATTAAAGAATACCTCACCAAGCCTCCAGTCGTGGTAGCTCTCACATCAGGATTCTTGCTCTATGTAAGAGCTATGGACCATTCTCTAGGTGCTCTTCTTGCCCAAAGGAATGACGAAGGCCATGAACAAGCCATTTATTATCTGAGCAGGACCCTGATAGAACTGAGTCCCGGTATAATCCTATTGAGAAGGAATGTTTAGCACTTATCTTTACCGTTCAAAAGACACGACATTACTTGATTGGTCAAACTATACATGTCATTTTCAGAGTTAATCCCTTGCGTATCCTCGTGACAAAACTAGGATCGCTGAATTCGAGGTTAGCTAAGTGGGCCATCCTCCGATCTCAATACTACATGCTCTTTGTCCCTCAAAAGGCGGTCAAAGGTTAGGCCCTTGCAAACTTTCTGGCAGCTTAATCTGGTTTTGGAGAGCTCAAAGCTTTATGAAGATATTCTAGATGAGGTTTTCGAATCCAATATGACCTCAGAGGATGAAGTGTGACAGATGTTCTTTGATGGAGCATCAAGAACAGGCCTCAAAGGCAAGATAATCACTGATGTGGGGGTGGTATTTGTCTCACAACAAAATCACGTCCTTCCTCGGGCATTTTCATTGACAATACCTTGTTCTAACAATGTAGCGAAATATAATACCCTACTTATCGGCCTCCAGCTCGCTCATAAAATAGGGGTATGATACCTTGAGGCTTATGGTGACACAAAGTTGATCATCAATCAGGTCAAAGGAGAATATGAGGTTCGGCATGAAGACTTGGTATCTTATCACCATGCAGTAATCGAAATGGCCAATTCATCTGATGGCTTTTACATCGGTCATGTGTCTCATTTTCAAAATATTAAGGGAGATGCTTTGGCTACACTAGTGGTGATTAGTCTCTAATTTTGTATAATTTTTATCACGTTCGCATATTTATTTGGTATAAAATTTTGCTAATAAAGCTTTACTTGCTTGATTCTAGGTCGATGGTGTGCAATGAAGAAGAAGACCCTAAATCACAATTTAATTGGTGATTAAAGGCCTATTAAGATAGCCATTGACCTAGGAGGCTGATTCTGTCAAAACCAGGGGCTGCAAACCAGCAACTGGGCACAGAAACTGACAGAAGACAAACAGGACAGCGAGCAGCTCAAAGCACCGTGGCGTAGCCACCACAAGGCCGCGAAAACGCGGCTAAGGCCGCTTTTCGCGGCCGTACGGTCGTGACGCGCGCCTGGCTTCGGGCCAGGGGTTGTCCCCTTGGCCCCCGTTCCCCTGGTGCCTATAAATACCCTCTTGGGCTTCCAGAGCAGAGGATATGCAAAGTTTAGTGTAGTTTTCATTTTCATTTTGTAATTTAGGGTAGTTTAGGTCAGTATTCTTCTTCCTCCTCCATTGTATTTTCTATTTTGTTTTAGAACTTGTAATAGGAGAGAGAGAGAGTGATACATGAGTGGAATGCAAGAGTGCTTGTAATAGAAGGTGACAAGCTATGAAAGGTGCTCTCTTTAATTCTCTTAACTCCTTTTACATGTTTAGTTAATCTTTTCTCTCATGGCAACTACCTACTAACAACCAACTAGTCTAACTTCTTCTTTTGATTATCCACATGAATCTAATAGCCTCTACTTGGCCTTGCTCTTGCAAGAGCCATTGATGGCTCATGATGATGGATCTAACACTCTAACTTCCTAACTCTCTAACAAGCTAACATTACTTTACTCCATGCTTATTTTTAGTTTTGATGGTTTATGTGTAGCTTGAACTTGTTTTGTTGAGTTTGGATCTGATGAGTTACATATGGGTCATGCTTTGAATCGCTCTTGAACCAAGGACTAGTGATGGCTAATGATACATGTGAGGCAACTATCACTAAGAAGTTAGCGTGTTGGTGGAGTCATTAGTAGTTAGTAGTTATAAGTCTTCTTTCTTTTTTAGTTTATTCTAGATATAAAAAAAAACTACAAAAATCATTCTTTTCTATGTTTCCCACTTCTTTGTTTTCACTGTACTTCTTTTTTCATTCATTCTTTTCTTTTCTTTTGATTCTTTAAAACTTTGAAGAACTTTTTAACAAATACGTGAATCAACCGGTAAAGCTTCTATCACCTCCCGTCCTTATGGATTCGACTCGTTTTAGCCTCTATGCTATAACGAAAGTATCGAGAAAGCCAAAGCACACACACTTTAAATATCAATTTCAAAACATATACTTTTTGTGCGCGGTTTTCCCCCGATCAAATTTTAGCGCCGTTGTCGGGGATGGGAACGGTTTGATTTCACATTTTTGTTAACCTTTCTTCTTTGTTTTTGGTGTGCAGGTTAAATTTTTTTTTTTAACATTGCAGAAGTTCACACTTGCTCTTATGTGGTCGGGTAACTTCTTGTATATTCTTATACTCTGGTGCTAATTTTAGTTTATATTACCTGTACACTGTAAATAATTTTAAGAATTAAAATACGGTAATTGGATGCTTTAAAACGGTTTAGACATTTGCATCTAGGCACGTGTCAATTTTCATTCCAATATACTGTATTTTATTCTTGTGTTGTTGTGACATTGATAGGAGGTGTACATATTGCATTGCATATTGTTAAGATAAACACTTTAGTGACTTATTAGCTTTTTTGTGTTCATTCTTATCTATATTGCACACTTGCATGAAATGAATTTAAGGGAAAACCCAAAACAACGTAAGGTAGGGAAGTCATTACCCTCCCTTAGCCCAAAAATCACCTCCCACTCACACAACCCAAGCCTAAATAAAATTTTCTAGACGTTGGCCCTTAGGGACATCTCGGACTCATTTAAGAGATTGACCTAAGGGGAAAGTTGTTAGAAGTTGACTCTTGTCAAATCGGTGTCTAAGGTTGGGGATTGAGAGGCGAAACCTCAAAAAACAGTGGTTTGGCATAATTAGGCCCGTTGCTCCAGCATAGATACCTCTCACTGATCTTGCCCCTACCTGGCCGATTAACTCGTGGTAAGCTTCCGACAATATAACCCCATGGACAGTCTAACCAGTTAGGAGTTGTCTAGGTCTAAGTCAACCCTAGCATAGGCTTGTTTTCTTTTTCTTTGTTGTTTGTTTGTTTGTTTGTTTTTCTTTTTTTGTAAATTGTGATATGGATTTTAATAACAACAATTCTTTCAATTATAATATGAATCCATATTTCACCCCGACCTCATTTGACTCAGATAACTCTGACTCGGCTATGTACAACATGAACCAACCATTTATGCGGAGTTGGGATTATCTGAATCAATATGACTCATATCCCCAACCGTATGCCATAATTTTCAATATAATTTCAACTCTTCACAGAGTCAATGGGGATTCACTCCCCCGAGTCAAATTTTCAACCGCCTTGTCCACAATTTTCACAAAGTTCATTCCCCAATTTTGGTTCATAAACTCCTTTTCCTGTTCCACCAACCGAAGAAAAATCTGATTTGAAAAGGAGTATGGAAGAGTCCCTATAACAAATTCAAATTTTGCTCAATTCATAATCCTTCCCACATCAAACTCCACATCCTCCTTTTCTAGAGCATCCAATTGAAGAAGAATTTGAGCTAGAAAAACGTTTGGAAGTCTTTTTGTGAAAGAATGCAAAACATGTTGGACTCATCATCTCAACCAAATTTTCAAGAGTCCTACTCATCTTTTCCAGTCTCACCGATTCAAAATGAACAACCATCAATACTGGACTTGAGGATGGAACCCTTGCGTGAATCTGATCAAAATCCGATGGAGTCACAAATTCACCACAATTTCCAAAATCAACTTTCATACTCATTTTTTCAAGAACCAATTGCAAAGAGTATGGAAGACATGATTCCGAATCCAAATTCTGTTACACGGCCTATCAATAGGTTAGACTCACTTATGAACGAATTGATCAATGAGAGCGAGAAAAATCTTTCTTGTCAACCTTTGACCGATCCTTATATCCCTAACTCTACTGATTGGACCCATGAATCATGTCATTTTGGGAATCCAGATTCAATTTTAGAACATACACTTGAACTTGACCACACTCCAAGTTATGAAAATCGCCTAGACATTCTGGCAAGTTATCCCTTTCCTGAAATTGAAATCGAACCTGAATGTGATCTTGAACCTCATGTTAGTAATTCCATTTCACTTTTTGATTCAATAATTTTTATCACATTCGCATATTTATTTGGTATAAAATTCTGCTAATAAAGCTTTACTTGCTTGATTCTAGGTCCATGGTGTGCAATGACGAAGAAGACCCTAAATCACCATTTAATTGGTGATTAAAGGCCTATTAAGATAGCCATTGACCTAGGAGGCTGATTCTATCAAAATCAGGGGCTGCAAACCAGAAAACCGGGTACAGAAACTGACAGGAGACAAACAGGACAGTGCGCGGCTCAAAGCGTCGCATGCGCGGCCACCACAGGGCCGCGAAAACACGGCCCTAGCCGCGTTTTCGCGGTCGTACGGCGCGGCGCGCGCCTGGCTTCGGGCCAGTGGTTGTCCCCTGGCCCCCGTTCCCCTGGTGCCTATAAATACCCCTTGGAGTTTCAGAGCAGAGGATATGCAGAGTTTAGGGTAGTTTTCATTTCTATTTTGTAGTTTAGGTTAGTATTCTTCTTCCTCCTCTATTGTATTTTTCATTTGTTTTAGATATTGTAATAGGAGAGAGAGTGATACATGAGTGGAATGCAAGAGCGCTTGTAATAGAAGGTGACAAGCTATGAAAGGTGCTCTCTTTACCTCTCTTTGTTTTCTATCTAACTCCTTTTACATGTTTAGTTAATCTTTCTCTCATGGCAACTAACTACTAACCACCAACTAGTCTAAATTTTTCTTTGATAATCCACACGAATCTAATAGCCTCTACTTGGCCTTGCTCTTGCAAGAACTATTGATGGCTCATGATGATGGATCTAACACTCTAACTTCCTAACTCTCTAACAAGCTAACATTACTTTACTCCATGCTTACTTTTAGTTTTGATGGTTTAAGTGTAACTTGAACTTATTTTGTTGAGTTTGGATGTGATGAGTTACATATGGGTCATACTTTAAATCGCTCTTGAACTAAGGACTAGTGATGGCCAATGATACATGTGAGGCAACTATCATTAAGAGGTTAGCGTGTTGGTGGAGTCATTAGTAGTTAGTAGCTGTGAGTCTTCTTTCTTTTCAGTTTATTTAAGATATAAAAATAAAACTACAAAAACCATTCTTTTCTATGTTTCCCACTTCTTTATTTTCACCGTACTTCCCTTTTCATTCTTTCTTTTTTTCTTTTGATTCTTTAAAACTTTGAAGAACTTTTTAACAAACACGTGAATCAA